>DF360136.1:26522-47252 GCA_000787875.1 Solanum virginianum | reverse complement strand
AAATTCTTGGAGAAAAAATCCTCGGTATAACCCCGATTTTAGAGGATCAGTAGTGAAATTTCATTTTTGCCAAATTTTTAATTTCTAGTGAGGGTCCACGATGCCTTCGCGACGCGGAGCCGTTGCGGAGGTGTGTTTGCACTTCCTTGATTTTTTTGTTTCGCCCTAAAATATTGGGGTCTTGGCCCCATGCCCACGTATGCTGCATCGCGTAGGTATGTTTGCACTTCCTTGATTTTTTTTGTTTCACCCTAAAATATTGGGGTCTTGGCCTCATGCCCATGTATGCGTAAAAACAACTATACTTAGCCATTTTTCAACTCTTCAAAATACTCTCAAAACCCTCTCTAACACTTAACCAAATATTTCATCCAAATTCAAGTGTCCCAAGCTTAATTTCGGATCTCAAGAACTTTATTCAAGCTTCAGGTTCTCGTTCAAATCTACATCAAGGAAATCCCCAAATTTGAGGTATATGAGTTTCAACCATTGAGTCCTTTCACCCATGATGCCCAACCTTCTTTTTTATGAAAGTTGCATTTTTTCAAGTTATATTACTTATGAGTATTACTTATTATGAATTATGATTACAAATTATGTTGGGTTTTTATGAAATGTTGATTGAAAACACATGTCTACCTATTTCAAGCTTATATTATGAGATGGTTTACCTATTGTGACTATGCATGTTTTGGCCTATGAAACTATGACCTATTATGAGATTTGATGATGGTTTTCAAGATATCTTACATGAGGGTTTTACTCTGTGTTGGTGGGTTGATTTATATTAAGTTTTCTCACATTACTTCACTCTTGAATTGCATGATTTTGGACTAGTATTGTACACCCACCAAGGGTTTATAAATGTCTTGACAAGGATTCTTGAGTTATTGATGATCTAATGCATGGTTCATAAGTCAAGGGACTTTATGATGATTGAGGGATTGTATGTATATATTGAATTCTTGAAGAGTATCTATAGTGTTGCAAGTTGACCAAACCTTATTGAGGGGTGACATGCCCAACCACCTTGTTGAGGGGGTGACATGCCTTGACCACCTCGTTGGGGGGTGACATACCCGTACTACCACGTCGAGGGGTACGTACCTTGACCACCTCATCGGGGGATGACATGCCTGTACTACCACGTCGAGGGGTATGTACCTTGATCACCTCATCGGGGGTGAAATGCCCATACTACCACGTTGAGGGGTATGTACCTCAATAACCTCGCAAGGGGGTGACATGCCTTGAATTTTGAGTAATAGTTGCTTGGTGTATAAGTATGGTCTTCTCCTACACATGTATTACGTTCTATACAAAATATGTGATTTACAAGCATGTTTTACTTGAAGAATTGATCATGCATGTCATATTGATATTATACTTATCCATTGCCTATGATTATGCATTTTGACTATATTGGCTTATGTCTTGTTGCATTGCATCCTACATACTTAGTACATTTAAACATACTAATGCATATTCTATGCCTACATGATGTTACCATGTAAGGAATTAGAGCTCCTCATGATCATCCTCCACGTGGTTAGTCTTGGCATCTTGAAGATAAGCTTTGGTGAGTCCTCAAATTCGGGGACACTAGCTACGTTACTCTTGTTTGTTTTATATATCTCTTTATGTTAAACATCTGATACTATGAGGGTGAGCCTGGAAAGTGTCCTGGCCCCCACCCAATCTATGCTAGAGGTGTTGTTGGAATAATTGATGTAATTATGCTATGATCTTGACTCTTGAATGTTTTATGGTTATCCAAGACTTCCCTTAGTCCCTTTTTCCCTTCTTTATGTCTCTTGTTGTTGATATTTTGCTTCCGCATCCAAGGATGTGTGATTGATATGCTAAGAGGCTTGTTTGGGGTTCCTTTGAGTTCCCCATTCACCGTGTCACATCTAGGCCATAGGCTTGGGTCGTGACAGAGAGTCTTTGGGAACACATGTGGTTTAATTCAATCTTTAAGCTTGTGAATTTCATTGAAGTTGGATTGCTTGCTCTTAATTCTATTATGTAAGTGTTTAATTATGTCTTCTTAATTCATAATTCCTGCATCTACACTTAGCATGAGTAGCCAAATCCACAACTAAAGTTGTGGGAACCATGAAGAACTAACAAGGTTAATGTCACGACCCAAGCCTAGGGCCTAGACGTGACCGGTGAGTGGGGAACCCGAAGGAACCCCAAACAAGCCTCATAGCATATTATTACACATCCTTGGTCGCGGAAGCAATTAAAATGACGATGAGAAATAAGCATACACAAGGTAATTGGGGCTAAGGATAAACCTTCATATCATAATATCAAGAAACAAGAGAGTTAAGACTCATAACATAGATACATAACATGTCCAATAATACTTCTACTACATAGATAAGAGCAGGGGCCAAGACAAGCAATCGGGCTCACCCTCATAGTTAATATATAACTGATAGAAAGATAGTCTTAATACATAGCAAGAGTTCATAAGCAATGTCCCCGAAGTGGAGGACTCATCAACAAGCTTGTAGGACAATCGAACTAGCCACTCCGTGGAGGAGGATGATCAAGCGGTGTATCGGTTCCTACATGGTGACATCATATATGTATAGAGTATGTATTCGTTCGTTTTAATGTACTAAGTGTGTAGGATGTAATGCAACAAATGATAGGTATCATAGGCAAAATGCATAATCATAAGTAATAGATAACATACTAACAATATGTCATGTATGAATGATGCTTGAAGTAAAATCATGCTTACATAAAACATAATACGAGTGAAGGAGTGACCATTATAGTGTAAGCCAAGGCCTACCACCCCCTTGGATAGGTGCACGAGGTACAAATACCTTCATGATGTTGATGGAGTACAAAACCCCCAATGGGTTGATGGAGTACAAACCTCCCAACAGGGTTGATGGAGTACAAATCCACCAACAGGGTTGATGGGTACAAACCCCCAACAAGGTTGATGGGTACCAACCCCCCACAAGGTTACTTGGGCCTACCACCCCCTCGGGTTAGGCGATTGAGGTACTAACCCCTTAACAAGGTTACCCTGGCCTACAACCCCCCGAGCTAGGCTTGGTCATTTCCAATACTATAGAGATAATATCATATATATGCATACTCCTTTCATCATCATATACATACATTCCTTTTCATCATCATTCCATCATCATGTAGTTATTTAACTCATAAGATAAGCATCAAAATATACCACAAACTCATCTAACCCATCTGGGAGAGTCAAAACAGGAGCCGATGTAAGCCGGTCTATCAAAGTCTGAAAACCCTTCTCACATTCATCTGACCATAGAAACTTGGCCTTCTTTTGAGTCAACTTGGTCAATGGAGATGCAATAGATGAGAAACCTTCAACAAACCTTCTATAATAACCATCCAACCCAAGAAAACTTTGGATATCTAAAGGAGTCTATGGTTTAGGCCAATTCCTCACTGCCTCAGTCTTCTTTGAGTCAACCTTAATACCATCACTGAATACCACATGACCAAGAAAAGCAACTTCACCCAACAATAACTCACATTTGCTAAACTTAACATACAATTGCTTCACCTTCAAAGTCTGAAGAACCAACCTCAAATGATCTATATGCTCCCACTCACTTTGAAAACAAATAAAGATTCATCGATGAAGACAGCCATAAAACTATCAAGAAATGGCTTGAAGACACAATTCATGAGATCCATAAACACAGCTGGAGCATTAGTCAAATCAAACAACATCACCACAAATTCAAAGTGCCCATATCTTATCTGAAATGCCATTTTGAGAATGTCACACTCCCTAACCTTCAATTGATGATAATCAGAACGGAGGTCAATCTTTGAGAAAGAATATGAAGTCGGATTTTCGATATCACATATAAATTTTGAGATATATGGAAATTACGATTCTGGGCACTTCCGAGGCACATTTTTGGGCACTTTTGTGGTCATTCCATTGTCTCCCCTTTGTGAAAATTCATCATCAAATGTCAAAGAAATGTATATGAGAGACATAAACATAACCATTTCAGCCCACATAGAGATGCAACAATGCACTTAACCATCATTTGAAAAATCTCATCATAAGTGTAAACTCATCATGAACTTATCAATTTAAACATGAGCATATGCAATGACATGATGGCTGAACTTAAGATTGAGGTCATATAAAGGACTTAGATCAATACCTTGGTCTTGAATAGAGTGGAAAATGGTAAGGATATCGCTTTTGCATGTCTGCTTCGGCCTCCCAAGTAGCCCTCTCAACTTGTTGATTCCTCCAAAAGACCTTAACGGAAGCCACCTCCTTGTTTCTCAACCTATTCACTTGCCTATCAAAAATCTGAATCGGAACCTCTTCATATGTCAAATTATCTTCAACTATACCCATAACATCAAGAGGCACAATCGCATTTGGATCACCCACACATTTCCTCAACATAGACACATGGAATATCGGATGAATCAAACCATTTCTCTAGGCAATCTCAACTCATAAGCTACCTTGCCAACCCTACTCATGACCTCATAAGGACCAACATATCTTGGGCTCAACTTGCCCTTCCTATCAAAATGGACCACACCCTTCATGGGTGAAACCTTTAGGTAGACCCAATCACCAACTTTAAATTCAAGGTCTCTTCTTCTCATATCGGCATAGAATTTTTGATGATTTTGGGCCGTCTTCAATCTTTTCCTAATCATCCTAACCATCTCAAGAGCCTTCATAACCAGATCTGGTCCTAACAAAGCTACCTTACCAACCTCAAACCAACCAACCAGTGATCTACAATGTCTCTGTCATAAGCTTAACTCTTGTACCAAGACCCCTTTGGAAGGACTTCCAAAAGTGTGAAGTAAATTTAGCACCACGATCCGATATGATGGACAAAGAAACCCCATGCAACCTTACCAAGTAATGAATGTACAACTTTGCATAATCTTCAGCCCCATATGTGGTCTTAACTGGTAGGAAATGAGCTGATTTTGTCATACTATCAACCACAACCCAAATGGATCAAAACCTTTTCTAGTCTTGGTCAGCCCAACCATAAAATCCATATTTATCTCTTCCCACTTCCAAGTAGGAATTTCTATATCAAGGGTTAGGCCACCCGGCCTTTGATGCTCGGTTTTGACTTGTTGACAACTATTACAATCCCTTGGTACCTACGGGCACCATCTCCCCCTTGGGAGAAAACCTCTACCTTGTCCTCTTTTACCAATGCCTTCATCTCTAACAAGGAGGGATCAAGATCTTGTTTTGCCATCACCTCATCAACCAAATAAGACCTAGAACCATCCACAACAACAATATCACCACTACCAACCTCCTCTATTCTAACCCCCAACCTAGCCAACTGATGCACTTCCCTTGCCATCTCCTTCTCACCATCATTGACATGAGCTAGGCCACCCATGGACACCCTACTCAAGGTATCCGCCACCACATTTGCCTTATCGGGATGGTAATGCATACTGATATCATAGTTTTTAAGAAGTTCTAGCCACCTTCTTTGCCTCAAGTTGAGATCCTTTTGAATGAAGACATATTGGAGGCTCTTATGATCGGTGAACACATCAACATGCACCCCATACAAATAATGTCGCCAAATTTTCAAAGCAAATACTATGGCGACCAATTCAAGATCATAGGTAGGGTAGTTGTTTTCATGCACTTTGAGTTGCCTAGAAGCATAGGCTATCACCTTACCATTTTGAATTATCACACAACCCAAACCAACTCTAGAAGATCACAATATGCCACAAAGCCCTCAAGCCCATCCGGTAGTGAAAATATAGGGGCGGACACAAGCTATCTTTTAAGGTTTGGAAGCTCCTCTCACATTCATCGGTCCACACAAATGTAACCTTCTTTTGAGTCAATTTTGTCATAGGGGAAGCAATAGAAGAGAACACGTTCACAAACCGCTGATAGTAACCCGCTAAGCCCAAGAAACTCCTAATATTCGACGGGGTCAATGGTCTAGGCCAATTTCTAATCAGATTGGTCTTTTTATGATCCACTTTTATTCCATCCCCCGACACCACATGCCCTAGGAAAGCAACCTCCTTCAAGAAAAATTCAGACTTTTCATATTTAGCATACAATTTTTCCTCCCTCAATCTTTGTAATACAACCCTCAAATGAGCCTTATGTTCTTCCTCACCCCAAGAATATATCAAAATATCATCAATGAACACCACAACAATAGAATCAAAGTAGGGTTTGAAGACCCTATTCATAAGGTCCATGAAGATGTTCGATGCATAAGTCAACCCAAAAGACATCACCACAAACTAATAATGCTCATATCTAGTCCAAAAGGTCGTATTGGGAACATCACACTCCCTCACCTTCACATGATGATACCCGGACCGAAGATCAATCTTAGAGCAATGGCTAGCCTATTGCAATTGGTCAAACAAATCATCAATTCTCGGAAGAGGATATCTATTCTTGCTGGTGACCCTATTGAGTTGTCAGTAATCAATACACATCCTAAGGGACCCATCCTTCTTTTTCACAAATAACACCGGTGCACCCAAAGGTGATTGGCTAGGCCTAATAAAACCCTTCTCCAATAATGCCCTCAATTATTCCTTCAACTCCTTCAACTCCGTCAGGGCCATACGGTAAGGGGGAATATAAATGGGTTGAGTATCGGGGAGAAAGTCTATGCCAAAGTATATTTCCCTTTTGGGGAGTAGACACTTCATATGACTCATGCAACAACTCGGGGTCAATATGGAACTTTTTGGCAACAAAGGAGGTAACAAAAAAAGAGTGGTACCCGGATCAATCAATGCATACACATTTGTCAAGTCTTGTAACATGTGGTTGGGCCTTGGCTATTCTTCATCTTGGGCTAAAAGTTTAGCCCATTTACAGTACTAAAAGATAGTCCAAAGATACACCCTTAAATCGGATTCCATTTACAATTAGATTTGAGCAAATTTGACGTCGGGTCTCGTCTCCGTTTAACTCGCAAGTTCGAGCTAAGCAAGTAGCTGACTCACTTGCTAGCTTCCTAAGTCCTCCAAGCACCTAAATTGTTTTCCTTTGTTTAGGGTCTTAGTCCCCCTAACTCGACACAAAACATGTATATGCGCAACTTTCTCAAACTTTAAATACACACAACGCCCTTTAACACGAGATGCAAACACTTTTAAAATTAGCACTAATTGAAAGTCCATATCATGTTTCATATGTGTAGTGCAAATACTTATAGTGTTTGTGGGGTGTTACATTAGTAATGTAGGAATTATTTTTTATCAAGTATGTGATTAATTGCTTTCATCTAATCTTGTGCTGGTTTAAAACTTTAGAAAAAGCTTCTTTTCAATTATACCCTTGAATTATTATGGAATTTTCTATTTCATGTAATTAGATCAAAGTAGATTAATTTTTTGTGGCTTCTAATTAGTTAGGAGAAAAATAATTTTGTTGTCATTTTTGCTATTTTCTCGCTTGAATTATTTGAGAATAAATAATTGTGATCTTGATAAATGCATTAGTAATAGAACGCCAATTTTAAAATTAATAAAGATAGATCATATATTATTAAAATTCAAAAGATGGTAAACAATTGTAAAATAAACAATCTATATTTACACACAAAAATTTAGAAGTTGTAGTTTTAATATAGTATTTACATCTTACAAAGTCAGTCAACTTTGAAAATATATCTAACATTATTGGACTTTTTTTGTATCAATAAAATCACTCAACGAAATCAATTAAAAAAATTGACATGACCAAAAAAATTGTCTATTATGTAAACATGCCACAATTAGAGCTATCAATACGGGTCGGCCCACCCCATCTGGGCTAGGCCATGGAATTTGACAGGCCAAGCTGGGGTGGTCCCTTTTTTTATGGGCTAGAAAATAGCTAGCCCAACACATTTGTACATGGCCCGCGGGCCACTAGTTTGAGATGTCCAACAATACTTGTCCACTTCATGAAATCAAAAGATATTTTCAAACTTAATTTTTAGTTTACCCTTGTCATTAATTATAGTAGTTATTTTCTTGTTACATTTTCCAAGATATTGTAATTGTTATATTCAAAATGTGATTTAGTAAAATTGCGCATATTATTTAATGTTTCTTAATCCCTGTGCTAAATCAATAAAGGACAAGTAAAGATGGGACAGAGGAGTACATAATATAAAAACATAATTTGAATCTAAGTTTTATTATTTAAAAGTTTTTAATGAACTTTGAGTTTAGACTCTTATTATTTTTAATACTCTATTTTATTTTTATTTTTAATTATTTTTTAATTTGGCCCACAGGCCAGCCCAACTCTTATTGCAAAAGCCCCACAAATCAGCAAGCTTATTCAGGCCGGGCTAAAAAGCTCATTTTTTAAATGGGCTCCAAAAATCGTAGCCCAGCCCTGCTAAATCACGGATTTGGCCAGGCCGATCCAACAGGCCTAGCCCATATTGACGACTCTAGCCACAACAACAACAACATACCCAGTGAAATCCCACAAGTGGGGTCTGGAGAAGGCAAAATTTACGCGAACTTTACCATTACCTCATAGACAGATTGTTTCCAGAAAATCCCCAGCTCAAAAATATCAAGCCCCAAAAGTAGAAGATACTAAATATGAAAGAAAAATGACTAAAGGAAAAAAGCAAGTGATAATATATACATACAATTAAAAAAACAAATATAAGTATGAAACCATAAATAAATAAAATTTTAAAAATTTGATATGATAAATTTATTTATTTTTATATTATGAAAATATGAACCCGCATATAAATAAAATGTGTAAGATAATTTATATAAATAAATTTACTAGTACAAAACTACAAAATATAAAACATAAAATCAAGAAAATAAAGGAAGTTCAAAAGAATTTGAGGGGCATTTTTGTCTTATATATTAATCTCATGGTACAAGATATTAGTTAATACCACCAAATGGGAGATTTAGCAATACATGGGTCTAGTAGTGACAAATGAGTTGGTCAACTCGAATATGAGTCGATCAAATTTGAGTTAAGCAAAAATGAATAAAACACTCAATTCGACTCATATTTTAAATAAGTAAAAATGAGTTATCTAATGAATAATATGGATAAATATGGATATTCATATTATAGTAAGGATCATATTAAAAGCTTCAAAGCAAACCATTTTATCCATTCCTCGCTCCCACTCTCAATAAAAAAAATTATTACTTTTTACATTTTAAAAAAAAATAAAATCATCACCTCACACTTAACATAACCCCCAAATCCCCACCGGTCACCCCATCCCCTTCAAAAGAATTAGAATTTTTTTAAAATTGGTTTATTTTTTCCTATCCCTTACCCCAACCCCCGCTCCGAGCACCCCGTCCACTTCCTTACCACTGCACACCCAGCCCAACGCCCCCTACCCCCAAAAAAAAAAAAATTGTTAACCCCCCCCAACCCCTCCTCCCCCGTCCAGCAACTATCTATCCCCCAAAAAAGTATTAAAATCATTGTTCATTCTTCTATGAGTATTCTGTTTTACCCATATTACTCATTAAATTACTCGTTTTTAAATGGATAATACGAGCTTTACCCATTATTCATATTAAATGGGTTGGGTATCCAACTCGTTTAAAATGGGTAAATCTACCCAGACACCTATATAACTTACTCATTTTGTCACCCCTACCTGGGTCCAAAAATCCTACCAAACTAATACCATATATAATGCATGGATTATTTCTCCTTGTACCACCTACCGAACAGCCCCTTACTCATGGACAATTGTAAATTCACTAAGGTAGTACAAACTCTTAGCAAACTTTCAAACAACCTATATACTTGTCAAGCCAAACCATCCAAGGTACAAAAAGCATCCCAGATCTTCAACGCTAAGAACCTAGATAGCATTCAGGTCTTGAGTATAAGCTACGAGAATAATATAATGACCTAGATAGCATTCAGGTCTTGAGGGGTTTGCACTTTATATTACCTAGCATGCCTGTTCACCACACTTCAAAAAATTTGTTTAAGTCAATCTTACATGTTTATTACAATAAAAATTTTAGCCACGAAATTAAATAACCAAGGCAAAGGGTCTGGAAAAACTGATTGCAAAACTATAGAAACAAAATATAAACCACAGATACAATCCGATAAAAGCATGTCCATAATTACCCATGCCTAAACTTCTAAGACGCAGAATTAGAATCATCAGAATGACATGGCCGAATACAACTGCATGAGAAGCTGAAATCACCTGATCTGTGATACCGAGCAAAGCAAGCCAGAGGCATCAGCTCCAACAACTGCAAGATCACAAACAGTACAAAGCTCCCCTTGCTGAGACGGTATAAAACGAGTACCACAGTAGGGACAAGAGACATCCTTCTGACCCCGGTATATCGGGACATATGTTGCACCACAGACCGTAAAAGGATTTCTGAAATCATAATTCAACTGTGTAACATCTCGCATATTTTTCTCAGCTGCCTGCAGAACCTGGCGGGCTGTTCTGGCTTGGCTTTCATTCGTGGGATTGGTCTCCAAGAGTCTCCTAGCAAAGTTGGCTGCTGAGCTAAGATTTTTGGCCTTGTAGCAAATAGACATAGCATTCTGTAATGCGAGTCTTAAGTGAGGAAGCTGCAGATTACAGTGAGTGAAATAGGCGGCCAGCTCCTGCTGACGAACAGGATCATCTTTCAATTCCTTCCTCTTAAGCTCCATCTGCAAACCCAAAACATACTCTTTCACTATGACAATCAATTCCTTGACTTCATCCACTTCTCGTCTCGACTCAACCACAATCAAAGGAATGGTGTGAAGAATGTTCAGGAATAATCTAAGGGCATCAGAAAATTTCCCACCAGTAGTCGCCTTATAAGAAGCTTTAAGTTTTTCCTCCAACTGAGCAAAACTGTATATAAGAGCAGGTGGACCTCGAACGTTAGGACTAGCTGACTCACTCCAGCCTCTCTCAATTGCCACGGAGATGACTGGTGCTGAGGAGAAGGCAAGCAGATGACTGTGGCTTCCCACATGAAGATCAATAAACAATGATTTTAAAGGAGAGAAGTTCCTAATTCCTAGTTGTCGGCTCAACAACCGCATAGCAGTGTCAAAATTGCCGGCAGCTGCATGTTCAGCAGCTAGAGATGATTTTTGGACCCAAATCTGGCTGACAGGCATGCCAGGTGTTGGGGTGACAAACACAGAAGAGCGAGCATTGGAAGTAGTCTTTGGTGTATCTGTATCAGGTGGCAGATCCAGATCCTCAAGATCCCATCCTCCCTCATCATCATCATTTCCTTCCTGTCCTTCCTCATCACCAAGCACCATACTGATGTCCCCATTCTGTAGATTTTCCACCTCACCAATGTCCAACGACTCACCCCAGTCTGCATCTGCAGCCTCTTCATATTCCTCTTGTCCTCCCCTGCCTGCAATATCCAAACCACCTTCAAATATCCCTTTTGTTACCATCAGCAAGGGCCAGTCTCCACCACCCAAGATGGGAGTCGGGGGCAGCAACAATGAAGCTTTCTTCCCTTTGGGCAATGATGGAACATTATCCCCCAGTTCCTCTGCAAGACGCTCGGCAGTATCATTGAGCCCGTGGACCGTCGCTGTGATGTATGCCAGGGGCAGATGACCAGCATTTTCCAAAATTTTAACACGCTCACCAACATCACCGAGGTACAAGGCATCATGGAACTGACCCATTACTTCATTTTTGACCTCAGCAATTTTCATCATTTTACATAACTTTTCCACGTTTCCGGTTATAAGATATAGGAAAGAGAGCCTCTCAAAATTCTTCGTCTTCTGGTAGGCATATTCAACAATACCTGCATTGCCTTGTCGAAGGGCTTCCACGCCAAGCTTATACCAATGATCTTTCTTGTCAATCTTCTTAGCAGATTCAAGAGCTATCTCTATATTCCCACTTTCAAGTGCCAAGTTGAAACGAGTGTGCTCATCCTTCACAAAATGAAGAGCAACTTCTGGAAAACCCTTCTGCTGCAAATATGAAATCATGGCCTGACCACAGAGCTCTGAGTTTCTTATCATACTCATAACTTGGTCATATCTCTTTCTAAGCAGACACAACTTGAAAACATATTCAGTTGAATCAATAATAATAGGACGGTTTTTGCCATCTCTGTCCAAGCAAAATATAGTGTTCCCATATATTTTTGAAATATAGACAGGAGCATCTAGGGTTTTGACGATTCCACAATCCCCGTTGGGAAGACAGTACTTAATGTGGGTAAGTGTGGTATATATGAACACCCCATTGTCATCCCAGGCACCGCTCTTGACACGAATTGTCTCATGAAGGGTGCAACGGTGCACGAGTTTCTTATCAGCTATAACAATGGAATGCTTGCTAAGCAAAGCGACACTTTCCATATCAGGGGACCAAACAACATACCTGATGAAAGAAGTCTGAAGATCCCCAAGAATAATTCTCTGCTGGAGATCAAAAATGACAACTCTATCCTCTGCCCTACATAGTAAGTTTCCAGTGCCAGCATAAAATATTGCATCAGTGGCCATAGGAAGAAGGCTTTTCTTGACGATTTCATTCTTCAGATTTTTTACCAGGACTTGATTAGTGCTCTTCTCAAGCACAGCAAACCTGTTTCGGGCAACGAACACAGCTGATCCTCCGGTTCCTCTTTTTGCATCTTGAACAGTATCACCCCTGCCATAACTATCTTTGGGTACAATGTAAAGTTCATAGGAACCACCATCCATGTCTGAACATATCAAGACAGAACTTTCTGTAGGACTGTATGACTTGGCGATCATCAGCGGTACAATGTAAAGTTCATAGGAACCACCATCCATGTCTGAACATATCAAGACAGAACTTTCTGTAGGACTGTATGAAAGTGTCCGTGGACCTTGATTCACATTATTTGAACTGGGCCTTCTAACTGGTATCAACTGTGTGTCCTTCTGAGTTGAATACTCGTATACACGGAGAAAGCGATCCTTTACATAAAACAGAGAATCGCCGCTCACAGAGAAAGCAGGGCGTTCTCTCTCCAACTTAAATACTATCATCCCACTGTCATGACCAGCTGCTAGAAGATTCATCTCAGGATGAGATGCCAGGATCCAAAACCTATCATGCTCCCTGCGAAATGTTTGAAGACCAGTCCTTTTTGTTGCATCCCACACTCGAATGCTCTTATCCTCTGAATTTGAAACAATAATATCTTGCCTTGGATGGAATAGAACACATGAAACATTGTTCATGTGTCCTCTCAATGTGTCGACCTCCCAAGCTTTTGTATCTAGGAACAACAAGGCAAACTAGCAATCAGAAACGCTTAAGATGTAAGATTTATTCAACAAATAAGCAGTCTTTTACCCATCAAAGTTCCACCCAATAATTTCATTGCCAAGAGTAACAACAATAAGATGTCCATATTCTTTCTCAAAAAACAATAAGATGATCATAGTTCTACGAGCTGAAGCAGCAACTATTATCCAGCTATTTGCTTCAAGGTGGAAAACCCATTCTGGCTGCCATGGAAGGAAAATTTAAAATTGAAAGTATAATCCTTCCAAGGAGGAAGAAACTTTTGCCTCATTATCAACAGAAAATAACTGAACTGCAGTATTAACGCAAATCACCTGACATGGAAAAAGAAGCAATATGCCAGTCGCTGTGGTCTGATAAAAGGAAGACGGATTATGGATTCAATGGGTGCATTGCTACTATAATAGAGATGTTTTAGTATGAGACATGCCACACCTACGAACTTCTTGGATGATTCAAAAAATCTCAAGGCAAAGAGTTATCTGAAGGACTTTGGAATCAGTAAAAGAGACTTGATACAATTGGATAGGTTTTCCATCAGGCAACTTTACACAAGCTTCAGAAGTAATATTTCTAAAAGTACCAGGGAGGAAACCTATCTGTAATAACCAAAGGACTCCTAAAGGATATTCATCTTAACTATTGCAGCTCATCGCAAACTTAATACAAGAGACAAACTGGCTTCATGGGGTATTATCACAGATCAAATCTGTCCCTTGTGCAATAGAGAAAATAAAACTAACAATCACCTATTCTTTGAATGTAATTTTTCAGCTGAAGTTTGGGGGAAGATGTTATAGTAGCAAGGGGTTGGCCAAATAAATTTTCAACTAGCAGGCACAAATGGTTTGCGCACAGGAGCATATGAGAACCAAAAATGCAACAGCTGAAGTCTATAGTGCAGCAATGGCAGGAAGTGTCTATTTAATCTTGAAGGAAAGGAATTAACGAATATTTCAAAGGAAGCTGTCAAGCTCTCAAAAGTACAATTAGACAAATGATCAGGAAGTAGTCTCTAGAAGCTATAGGAAGCCAAATTAGGAGGACCGTCAAGGGAATTGAATTATTACCCTTAGAGAGACAATTTTGATATGTAGTAAAACCTGAAATAGTTGTTGAAGATAGATAGAATAGCTGCCGAACCTGGTGCATGTGACAGTTTTGGTGTACATTGTATTTTGGTCAGATTGTAAGTATTTCCTTCAGTAATAAAGGTTTTATTGACCCAAAAAAAATTCAATGAGAAATCCAAAGCAAGGTTTAGACCCACCCACACCCCACCCCCAAAACCTGGAAAAGAGATGAAGAAGATGAAACGTTTTGCTGCAATGTCATCAGATGTGCACAGTATAGAGAAATGTAGTTACAATATTTGTAAACTAACAGTACGCATATGACCACATCAGGCTTTTAATATAATAAACAACTCTATTGATTAAGGAGATCCTACTGGACAAGATTTCTGATTATAAGCTGAAAGGAAGACATATAAGATACGCCTACATCTATGGGCCAAGTCAACAACACAAAAGCTTGTCTTACAACTAGACTGATCTATAACTGAAATCTATATAAATAGCATGAAATTTGAAAGGTATCTTGTTGTCAAATGTACTTGACTTGGTGTTCTAGATTCAACAGGATATGCAAACTACTGTGTGACAAAGAAGTAAAGATGGTCATCCAAATACACCAGGAATTTCAGAAGCATACCATTCATCCGCCAAATTTTCACTTGGCGATCATCAGCACCAGAAACTAAAAGGGGGAGTGTAGGATGAAATGATGCCCAGTTAACCCCTCTATCATGACCCTCCAACACATACTTCACCACAGCATCCACTCCACCAAAGAAATCAGTATTCATCTGACTCAACCGCAAGATATCATCAGCAGGAGAAACGGTTTTCTTTCTTAGGGCACCAATATCCCAGACACGAACAGTCTGATCCAAAGAAGCAGAGACAACCAAGTCCTCCTTGGGATGAAATGACGCACACATTACATAATGATTGTGGCCAGTCAAGACAGAAATACAAGTACGAGACTGCCAGTTCCATATCCGAATAGTCTGGTCATCACTTGCACTAACAATCCATGGATATTCGTGGTGAAATTGAACAGTTCGGATATAGTCAAGATGTCCAAGCAGGGTAAACAAGCACCGATGCAGCTTATAGTTCCAAACCTTAATTTTGTAATCATCTCCTGCAGTAACAAGAATTTACATATAGAAAGAACAGTCCATAGTCAAATTTGCATTATGCATGCATACAGCCACATATACTCAAGATAAGTTACTAGTAAACCGAGACAATAAAACATCTAAAATAGGTGCTTTGACATTTTTGAAGTTAAGAAAACATGAAGGAAAATACTCAGTAAATTTTCCAGGATCATGCGAAGTAAACAAATATATGTTCCCGAAAGTATGTTGATTGGAAACCAAAACTGAGGCTTC
Organism: Solanum virginianum; assembly: GCA_000787875.1. Classification (NCBI taxonomy): domain Eukaryota; kingdom Viridiplantae; phylum Streptophyta; class Magnoliopsida; order Solanales; family Solanaceae; genus Solanum; species Solanum virginianum. The sequence continues at coordinate 31,475 of DF360136.1, read as the reverse complement.
CGATAATGTGTCATATTAGCCTTTTCTCAAAGACGATGGGATATCAGCAATCTTTAATAAGCTCAATAATGGTCAAAACTAACGAAGAAGAAATACTAAATTATCTACAATTCACAACACAATTGGCAGATCTCTGATAAACTATTGTAAACAGAACGAAACCAGGAATAAATCATAGTCATTATTCAAAAATTTCACGCACATAGAGAACTAATGGGAAACCACAGCTAACAAAGTGCATCAATTACAGAGACCCAAAAAAGTTAAAAGCAAAAAAGGCGCTAAATTATTGGTCCCTATGTTGCTCAACTTAACACATTTTAACTTCAATTAGACCAAATGTGCAGTTGTGTAACACTTGCACATATTAACTGGAATTATCATTCAGAAGAAACAATAACAGAGGTAACTTCACATATTCATGGATCACACATATACTCATCCACATACATGAGCAGATCTATAATCCATCACGTAATGCAAATAGCATTTTAGCCCCTGAAAATTTTGTATGCTGGGTTTGGTCCCTCTATTATCAATGTAATACATTGAACCTTCAATTAAACCAACTCTACTATACTTCAATCACACATTTCAGAAGATAAAAACAAATGTACTTCCTAATTCACAGATCAAATATACTCATCTACATACATCGGTAGATCCACACTATGCAAATAGCAATTTAGTCCCTGAATTATTGTTTAATTCTGGTTTTAGTCACTATAGTAATCAACTTAGCATATTTACCCTTCAATTAAATCAACTGATTGATTTCGGTCCAATCACACATATGAACTGGAACTATCATTCAGAATATCTTTTTCTTTTTATTACCCTTCGGGGTGGCCCAGTGATTTGGACTTGGGACTTCCATGTTGGAGGTCTCAAGTTTGAAACCCCTTGCCAACGAAAGCAGGGGGTTAGTTTTCTGGGTCGAGCCCATCACACCGGGCTAGCCTAGTGAGGGTTACCTCTTCTATGTGGTTTGCGAGCAATTGCATAGGAGCGGAGGTGTACCTTGTGCGCACCCAAAGGGGGTGTACCTTGTGCGCACCCAAAGGAGGTGTACCTTGTGCACACCCAAAGGGTAGTGGTTGTGGGTTCCCCTTGTCATCAAAAGAAAATCTTATTCTTTTTATAAAGGATTCAGAATACTTTTTTTTTTGATAAAGCAGAAATATAAACTAATAAAATTACCCTTCATCCACATAAACCAGTACAATCCAATCTCACTTTGTCATCCACATACACTAGTATACACATATTGAATCACATTTTGATGCAAATAGCATTTTGGTCTTGAATAATCATTTTATTCGATATCTAATTCCTATAGTACTTGAGCTGAGAGACCAGAAACCACCTCTCTAGCTTACACAAGATTGGGGTAGGGTCTCTATGTAAGCCCCACCCTCCCCAGAGCCTAGTTATGGGATCAGGATCACGCTGGGTATGTTGTTATCTTTCCTATATTATTCAACTTAGCACATTAAACCTTCAATAAAACCAAACATGATATTACATGTCACGCATATAAGTTGGAGCTATCTATTAGAAGATAAACTAGCAGAAGCACTTGTATCTGCCTAAAATCATGGATCACATACATGCTCGTTCATATACATCAGTAGGTCCACATTCTATCATACTGATATAAATAGGATTTTAGTCGCCGCATAAAGTTTCTGTTCCAGTTTTCATCATGTGTTGCTCAAGTTAGCTCATTTAACCTCATAAACTAGTTCCCATTCAGAAGCACGGATCACACATATAATCATCAACATACATCAGTAGATCCACATTGTGTTGTAAATAACATTTTATTCCCAGAATTATCAGTTTACTCTGGTACAGCCCCTACTCAACTTAAAGTATCCCACAATTTAAAAAAATGTGCAGCTAAGGTCCCAATCACATTTAATTAAACATAACCAATTTGTAAATTCATGGATAACATATAAAATCATCCACACACATCACCAGATCCACACTCCATCATACTATTACCACAAATTCATATACCAAATTTTTTTAAAAAAAAAAAAAAGAAGAGAAGAAGGAACCTCCAGAAACAAATAGAGGCTGAGATTTGTGAAAATGGACGCCACGAACCGGGCCATCGTGCTCATCAAATCGATCAATGAGAGTTCCCATACGGTAATCCCATAACTGGATGACTCCGCTATGAAGACTGGCTAAGATCCATGGCCTTTGGGTGTGAAAACTTAAACCTTTCACTCTATTACTCTTGGTCTCGAACTTGGTCAACATCTTAACAATTCCCTATCTATGCACACACACAGAGAGTGTAAAGACTTGGAATTTGATTGAAATCCGAAACCCTAAATAATTGTGAGATCGAATTCGAATCAGATCTGAGATGAAATGAGCATTTTTCCCGGAAGATCCAAGAGAGGCTTTGCGCAAGTGTGTGTTTAGATCGGGCTAAAGGGAATTACTGTACTACTAGAAATTTTAGAAATACAAGAGATGCCGCTGGTGGATCTACTTATTCATATCTAATTGGTCTTACTCGTTTCTAAGAAAAAATACTAACGTCCTGTTTGGCCATCGAAATCATAGGAGATGAGTTATAGTATTGTTTGAAAATGTAATTTGTATATTTTAGTTATCAAATTATCCTCTCTTTTTTTCTTTTAAGAGCAAATGATAACGGGAGGCACTAAATTTAAAAATTTATAAAAAGAATATTCTTTGTTGTATAGGCATATAGTCAATGTATATTTGTATATCATAATATATGTTTAGTGTATAGTTTATATATAAGTAATTTACATTGTATAGTAGTGCATACTTTTTATAACTTTTGACAAACTATATTCTATAGTCATTTCGACGATTTTAAACTATTTTTTATGTAAATAAAATATGAGCTACTTTTTTTTGCAAACTTTTTACTTTTTTGTATATGTATGTTCTCTTTTTTTTTAAAATACAATTTTGTCAAATAAGCAAAAGTTTATAACAAAAATATAATATAGCATCACAACACTATTTAACAAGATACAACATTTATTCATCCAACTTTAATTCGCAAAACTAAACATGGGTTATAGTTGTTGCTCTTTAATAAAATTAAATATGATCAATATCATTAGTAACTATATCACTATATTTATATTCCTTGAATATTTCATCACTTTTTTATATTCTTGCAAAAAATTATATAGATATAAAATAGTAAAAGAAAATTTACAAAATATTAGTTTGTGGATCAAATTTTATATTTGAAAAATATGAAATTCTCAAGTCAAACGTTTTGGAGAATTTGAGATTTCATGTTAGGACCTAACCATCATAAGATTTAATCAAGGCATAAAATCATGTTTTCAAAAGTTTTTGGCATAGGGTACCCACCAAGGAGCCCTTTAGGGACCATGGTGCACACCACTGTTCAGGAAAGACTCATGTAGAGGGGACCCTTAGCCATTTGATGGCTGCCATGGTGAAGGGACACACCACGGAGCATACTACAGGTCGTGGTGCACACGGACTATGGTGTGTGTCGTGGTGGTCACCCATCCCTTGGCCTCTCAAAATTCTTTCAAGGTTGCACACCACGAACCCAACTATAGATTGCGGGTCGCCATGCACACCATGGTCCGTGGTGTAGGTGTCATGGTGGTGCACTGCCTGGACACCCCAGGGTGTTTTCGTAAAGTTTCATTGGTCTTTTTTCGAGATCCTAAGCTTCTATTGGATGTTTATGGACTATTATGTCCTCCTAGTGAGTTCCTAATCTATTCTATACACTCCATGCACTCTTAACACTTAAGACTCTCAAATTCACTCACCAAAAACACTCTCAAATCTCTCATTCAAGCTCAAGTCAAGAGTTCATCAAGGGCTTCAAGTTTCAAGTCAATTTTACCTCAAATTCATCAACTCACTTAAGGTATGTAGAATTAATTCATGATCTCCTTTCAATCCTGGAGTCCAACTTAATTTTTCATTTAATTCTTGTATTTTCAAATTATGATCAATTAGGATTTTCATGATTTGGTTTTCATAAATATGCATGAATTAACTTCAATTCTCTTGGTTTGCATAGATTTCATGATATTTCTCCTATTATGACTTGATGATTATAAAAGTATGCATAGGTAACTTCAATTATGATCCAAATGTTTTTATGTTAAAGGATTATGCATGTTTTTACTCAATTATCATGATTTGAACATCATGCTTATGTAACAATTCTATACTCTCATCTCTCATCACGTGATCATGCATGTATATCACGATCCGAAATTCAGGCGTGATGGCACTATCCTAACCCACCAAGGCGAGTCAGCCTAACTCTTACTAATCCAAACATAACAATAATTGTGGAAGATGAATAGACTAATACGACCGTTAATCAGATGAATACCAAACTACAACTATACCAAGGACTGGTGTCACATGTACAAACCTCTAAATATAGAATTCTCAAATAAAATACATATCTCAAATGTCTAGTTCTCAAATAGAACATAACATACTAATGGATTCCTTGAAGGTTTGTTGAAGACATAAGCAGCTACCTTAAGAATAATCTAGAAGCTCGATCCTGCACAAATAAAATACATGTCTCAAATGTCTAGTTCTCAAATAGAACATAACATAATAATGGATTCCTTGAAGGTTTGTTGAAGACATAAGCAGCTACCTTAAGAATAATCCGGAAGCTCGATCCTGCAATGAGAAAAGTCTAACCAGAGGGATCGGACTCGCATCCTACAAAAATGTAGCAAGGGGTGAGTACCAAATACCACGCGGTACCCAGCAAATGGAACTAACTTAAAGTAAAATAATGAAGAACCAAGTAACTCCTAACACCCAACCACATATCGCCAGATTACCAACCTACACTCAGAAAAAGTCTCAGCACAATATATATATCATATGTAGAGAATTACTAGAATATAGACATAATCATCACTTATC
>DF360136.1:0-17113 GCA_000787875.1 Solanum virginianum | reverse complement strand
GCATTCATGTTTAAGTTAGCAAGTTTATGATGATTTTACACTTATGTTGAGGTTTCGAAAATGGTGTTTTAAAGTGTATTGTTGCATTCTTTTTCGGGCTGATCTCTTTATGATTACTCTTCTCTTGAACGTTTATTTTACATTCAGGGACGAATGTTCCCAAGGGAGAGATATTGAAACGATCCCGAAAAGTACCCAAAAATATGCCTCGAAAGTGCCTAGAATCATAATTTCCATATATCTAAAAATCTATTCGTTATTTCAAATGGGTCTAACCCGAATTTTAGAGCAACCGTATCAAAATTCCAAAATAGCAAAAATGCGATTTAGGAGGGTCAACTTTGAAGGGGCATATCCCTTAGAATACAAAGAACTGGGTGGACCACGGCCTATCAAATTAAAGATCTTTGAATTATCTTTCCAACACACTTAGGTTCACCTCATTTCGAGTTTGGATGAAGGAGTTATGCCCATTTTCGTGGAACTCGTTTGTACAGAAAATGCAATTCCAGTGAGTAGTCCGTTTTGGTCCTGTTTTCTCTTGATTTCGGTCCAAAACTTTTAGGTCTTGGGCCTAAGGATTCCTATACTTTAAAAGACCTATACTTAGCCTTATTTCACCCTCATATCATCCAAAACATTCCCCACTACTCACTCAAACACTTAAACTCATATTCAACCCTAAATTCAAGTCCCAAAGCTCAAGACCAATCTTAAGGATTTCATCAAGGATTTCACTCAAGCTTCAATTCTCCATTAAAGTCCTCTTCAAGAAATCCTCCTAAGTCAAGGTATGTGGGTTTCAACCATTGGGTCCTTTCACCCGCGGTGCCCAATCCTCTTTTCTACTTAAATTACATGATTTAAAGTTGATTTTACATGTGGGTTTTGTATATTAAGAAATTTACTACACAGTTGATTTTTGCATGTTTTGAGCTACAAATCTTGGATCTAATGTTGGATTTGATGAGGGGTTTTGATGTATATTGCTTGAGGGTGTTGCAAGGTGTTGATTTCTAGTTTTACAATGGATTTTCTTGCATGATTTCACTCTTGAATTGCATGGTTTTACACTAGCACTATACACCCTCCAAGTGTTTGATAAAATGTCTGGCTAGGATTTCTTGAGGAATTGAAGGTCTAATGCTTGTCTTATGTTATGAATGACTCTATGATGATGAAAGAAGGATGAATATATGTTGTTTTCATGAAAAGTATGCATGATGATGAAAGAAGAGTATGTATATGATGTTATGATGAGGATAGAAGGAAAGTATGTATATGGTATTTCTCTATGTAGTGTTGAATTGACCATAACCAAATTGAGGGGTTGATACCCCAATTACCTTAAAGGTGGTGGTGTATGTTAATAACCATATTGAGGGGTTGATATGTCAGTCACCTAGAACAAGAGGTGGTAAGCCCATTAGCCAAAGGATGGTCACTTTCTACTTATGAACTATATTCTATATAAGCATGATTTTACTTTAAGCACCATTCACACATGTCATATTGTTATTATGCTATCCATTGCCTATTGATTATGCATTTTGACTAAGTTGCTTATTTATTGTTGCATTGCATCCTACATACTTAGTACATTCAGACATACTAATACATATGTTATGCCTACATGTTGTTACCAGGTAGTTGCTAGAGCTCCATTTGGTCATCATCCTCCTCCACGTGCCTAGTGGTATCCATTCAAGCTAGTTGGTGAGTCACATGTCCAAGGGCAATATCTATGTTCTTTTGCTATGTATTAAAGACTATCTTTCCTTTTTGACTATGAGGGTGAGCCCGGTTGCTTGTCTTGGCCCCTACTAAGTTCTATGTTAGAGGTGTTGTTGGACAAGATATGTATTATTCTTGAGCTTTACTTCCTTATGATATTCAAATTATTTAAATATAAGTCTCTCTCTCCCTTAGTCTCAATTTCCCTTGTTTATGTTTATTATGTTAATTTATCTTGCTTCCACGACCAAGGATGTGTCATGATATGCTATGAGGCTTGTTTGGGGTTCCTTCGGGTTCCCCATTCACCAGTCACATCTAGGCTCTAGGCTTGGGTCATGATAAGTTGAGGCCCTATCTTAAACCTCAATCGGTGCTAAGTCAAATCCCATGGAATACTTGAAATAGTCATAACTTGAAAACTTGTAAGAAACATGTTAATACATGAGTAGCTCATAAACATGCTTGACCTCTATTAGTGAGCCTAACCTGAACATGAGAGTAGATAATAATCATACATGATCCCTTGCTTTAACATAAATGGCTCACAAGTGGTAAAAATCTTGAAATAGGGCTCAACTTGATACTTGCAACATCATAGATACTTTTCATGAAATAACTACATGCTTGAAAGCCCTTAATCATCATGAAGTCACTTGACTTGTTAAATCATGTAATAGATCATCAGTAACTTGAGAATTTTTGTCATGTCATTTTATCAAACACATGGTGGGTTCATGATACTTGTTCAAAATCATACAATTCAAGAGTGAAATAATATGAGTGAACACAATGCAAATCAACCCACCAACATATAGTAAAACTCTCATGTAGGGTATCTTGAAACCCATCACCAAAAGCTCATAATAGTTCATAGTTTCATAGCTCAAAATATGAATATTCTCAATAGACAAAAGCAATTTATAGAAAAAGCTTGAAATAGAAATTCATGCACAATCAATCAATACTTGTCAAAATCCCAACATGATTTATGCTCATATTTCATAATAAGAGATACCATAGGTAATACAACTTGGAAACATGCAACTTTCATAAAAAGAGAAGGTTGGGCTCAATGAGTGAAAGGAACCATGGATAAAGACCCACATATCTTAAACCTTGAATTCCTTGAGGTGAACTTGAAGTAGATTTAGAGCTTGAAATGAGTCCTTGAGTTTCAAAATTAAGCTTGAAATCCTTGAAGTTGAATGAGAGAATTGATAGAGTCTTACAGAGGTTTGAGAGAGGGTTTGAGAGTTATAGAATTGAAAAATGGCTAAGTGTGGGTGATTTCACGTTTAAGAGGGCATAGGGATATGACTCCAATGACCTTGGCCGAAATAGAAAAACCAAGGAGAATAATACACTGGTTCACGCCCCTAGCGCAATGCGGACTAGACGCAGAGAAATATTTACACTAGTTTGCACACCAGGCACGTCGCGGACTGGGCGCGAATAGACACTGGATTATGAAAAATTAGCGAAAATTATTTTTCACTATAGGTCTTCTAAAATTCGGGTTATACCCATTTCCCATTCAATTTTGCCCCTTGATCGAGAATATGAAGTCAAATTTTTGAAATCACGCCCAAATTTTGAGATATATAAAAATTACGATTATGGGACATTCCAAAGCACATGAGGGGTGTTTCACAAGGGGTTGATAAGGTGTCCTCCGTTGTCACCAGTTTGTTAAGGATCCACAATATTGGTGTATATGCTTTATTGGATTTAGGTGCTATACTTTCTGTCATTACTCCATTTATTGCTAATCGGCTTTGTGTGACCCGAAATGTTATGCAAACACTTTAAGGTGTCTACCCTCGTCGGTGAGTCTATTCTGGCTAAAAGAGTCTATAGGAATTGTCCAGTGTTTATATTGCATAAAGTTTTGCCTTGTGATTTTGTTGAACTAGACATAATAGATTTTGACATCATTCTTGGGATGGATTGGTTAAATGCATATCATGCCACTACTGATTGTAGGACTCATAGAGTTAGGCTCCAATTCCCTAATGATCCCATCCTTGAGTGGGAAGGTCGTGATTCGGTGGTTAAGGGTAGGTTTATCTCTTAAGGCTCAGAGGTTGATTTCCATGGTTGCATTTATCATCTTGTGTGGGTTAGGGATGTCAAGTCTAAAGTCCCTCCTATTGAGTGGGTTTCGATGGTCAATGAGTTTCTTGATGCCTTTCCCAGTAAACTCCTAGTCTCCCTCATGAATAGGAGATAGATTTTGGTATAAACCTCTTCCTTTACACTCAACCCATTTCCATTCATCCCTACCAAATGGCCCCGACAGTGTTGATAGAGTTAAAGAACCAATTGAAAGACTTATTCGAAAAGGGATTTATACATCCTATCAAGTCACCTTATGGTGCACCGTATTGTTCGTGAGGAAGAAAGATGGGTCATTTAGAATGTGTATCAACTACCGATAACTCAATAAGGTCATCATGCAGAACAACTATCCTTTGCCAAGAATAGATAACCTATTTGATCAACTATAAGGGGCAAGTCACTTCTTAAATATTGACCTTCGATCCGGGCATTATCAATTAAGGGTAAAGGAGTGTGATATTCCCAAAATGGCATTCTGGAAAAGATATGGACATTTTGAATTTGTGGTGATATGCTTTCGCCTGACCAATGCACAACAATATTTATGGGTCTCATGAATAGGTTCTTCAAACCCTACCTCAACATGTTTGTGGTGATGTTCATTGATGATATTTTGATTTTCCCTTGAATGAAGAGGAGAATGCCAAGCATCTAAGGATAGTGTTGCAAATATTTAGGAAAGAAAGGCTATTTTCCAAGTTTGACAAGTGTGAATTTTGGTTGAAGGAAGTGACATTCCTAGGGCATGTGGTGTAAGGCCCCACCTATGAGAAGTATTGAGAATACAAGAAAATACGCTTTGGAACTTTTTGGATTGTCAACTTCTACGAAGGGGTTTTATGAGCGCTAAATTATTGCACAACCCATAATTGGTTCGTTGAACCTAGGGCAGACTTGGTGAAATTGAGAACTTTCAGTGACTCAATCTATGATTCATCAGACGGCCCGTAAAATCTTCTACGAGTCGTTAATCGTGTCGTGGAATGTGAATTAGAGAAGGGTCTCTGAAATTCTGAAAATTTATCAGACAAAGCCCTTATCTACGACCCATAGAATGGACTACGGCTAATAAATGGGGTCTCATAGTCTGGTCCGACTAGACTTTAAAAGGGGCAATTTTGTCATCTCTCAGCCTTTTATGCCAATACTAGGTCATTTTGACCTCCAAGGGATCCTTTATCAGCCCTTTTAGCGCTAATCCCCCTCACACTACCTCATTCTAAAAATGTACCCTAAGTCCCAAATCCTCTCAAAATACTCCCAAGACTCAAGCTTCCAAGAATATGGAAACAAGGAAGGGTTTTGGTTTCTTCACTGCCAAATTGGATTTTCTCTTCATTAAGTTGACAAGGTATGTGGGTTTTGATTGTGGAGACCTTTCCTCCACAAGCTCAACCATTCCTCTTTCTCTTTATGATTTTCTCAAGTTATAGAAATACATGATTATTTTTATGAACTCATTCTCATGATGATAAATGAAGTATTTTATGATGGGTATCATAGTATATTATCATGTCGTGCAATATCATATGAAATCTATGATTTTAAAGTGAGGGTTTGATGGTGCCCTAGCCAAGTATTCTCATGATTTATTGGTAGGTTACTTTAAATAATGTTTAAGGATTTTATTATACTCCTCTCATGGCATTTATTTACAAATTGCAGGATATTAAGCTTGTGTACATGTACCCACCATTAATTGATCTAAGATGCATGCAAGTTCTTAAGTCATGAATGCTTTGTGGCAAGATATGTATGATAAGTGATGTCGCCCAAGTTACATCTCCATTTAGAAGATGAAGCGGTCGTTGCCAAGATATAAAACCTACCAAAGGTTAAGGTCGAACCCAAGTAAATTCATAGACTCAAAGAAAATTCATCAATAAGCAGTTCAAGTAATTAACAAACTCAATTCCCCGGGGGAGGGGTGTTTGCAATGTTCAACAAGAAAATAAACTAAGCTAACTATCACAAGAGACAATCAATAATGTAGAGCAACTAGGGTATTGTGTTCCCCATGATTCCCTAACTTAGAATCCCCGGATAAACTAATTCATATCAAGTGTATAGCATGCAGGACAGTAATTTAAGTTCACCAAACCTTTTGGTCCAGGTGAGAGGTGAATTTCACCATATGACTTGGCCTATCTCCATAGTGTGCAATACTAACTATTACCTATAAGTCCCAGTCAACCTCTCCTTGGCCCAGTTCGGTTGATTAGATGAGAACACATCATCGAATCCTATTAATCAATCTCTTTTCCTATTCATTACTACCTTGATCGAGAAAGTAACACTAGGTAGGTTCTAATGTTGGTCACCATTAGAAAACATGCAAAACGAAGAGAATTGTTTAATACATGCATATACCCAATCAAAGAATTGCAAAATATCCATGCCTACTTTGTTAGATCTTCATGGTTCCCACAACCTTAGTTGTGGATTTAGCTACTCATGCTATGGGTAGATGAAGAAATTATGAATTAAGAAAACATAATTAAACACTTAACCAATTGAAATAAGAATTAAGTAAATTCAAAATTGATTAAGATTCACAAGATTGAAGATCAAATTAATTCACAAGTGTATTCTCCTCCAAGTATTGAGGTCTCCAAGTACAAAACCCTAAAAGTATTGCCTAGTGACGTTCTCTACTGTATTGTACTGAAAAATAACCTAAAAGTACTATTTATAGTAATTATAATTAAGTCCTAAAAAATTGAACAACTAGTCGGCTGACTCTACGAAAGGTATTTACGAGTCGTAGATCCATCTACAACTTGCAATCGAGGTCTCATATTTAGCATCTTGAGATCTTGAACTTTTCTTCTATGAACCATCTTCACAACTCGTAAGCTGATTTATGACTTATTCTTTAGACTCGTAGGCTTTAACTGTTTCAACTCATCCTTCTTTGGAAATCTTCACGAAACCTATCTATATGACTCGTAGAATGCTACGACTCGTATAGAGGTCTCATGGACCTGAACTTGAGATCTCACCCTTCACTAGAATTTGTCATGAAACTACCTGTACAAACCATAGACTACTCTATGACTCGTTGAGGGTCGTAAATCACCAAAAAACCAGAAAACTCTATAATTTTGCCCCAAAGTCATGCCAACCTGCTTTCCTGCAAAACTAAACACCAAAAACACATAAAAACCATAAATGTCACATTGGAAACACACAAAATCCTAAGTTTTAGGTATCAAAAGTGCTGTATTTTGATAGCACATCAATACTCTCAACTTAAAATTATTGCTTGTCCTCAAGCGATAACTCAATCTATATAGACAATATAGTAACACACAGACCTCAACTCAATGGCATATATTACATATAATTCAAACTCAGGTATCCACACCAACTTTTCAAAACAAGACCAGATAGAGATTTAGCGAACTAAAGTACATATGTGAATGTGAAAACACAACTATAACAAGCAAGAGAATATCAACAGTCCATAATCACTGAACAAATCAAATGCTAATAATGCAATACAAGTGCCCTAACAGAAAGAAATCCCATTTTTGACACTCACTAATTATTTCATACAGAAACACTCACCTCACAAAAGATATTCATGCATAATGACTAATACCATAGGCTTGCCCTTATACTCATGACTTAGACCTTCAACTAACTAGACTAGGATTACTTTAGGACTTTCTAGGCTTGTATCGTACGCTCAGGGGGCTTTAGTATGATATTTTGAAAAAATAGTGACTAATGGCCCTCCTTGAAACTGCGGTTTTCCACACTTTTGCCTCACCAACTTTGTTATTTTCACCTTATTCTCCCTTTTTCCTTATTCATGCTTTTCCGGGTGCTTTCTTCTCATTTTTCAGCTTTTGCCGTATTTTTACAATTCATTTTGCTTTTCGGATCAATCTAAGGCATCTTTCATTTTTCTTACACCAGTACATGCTTTTTCTTCTTTTTCTCCCCGTTCCTAACTTACCTCCTTATTTTGGTGCTTCTTCTTTAAAGTAGCCACCCTCAACTTAGGCTTTTAGCTTGTAATGAAGTACACAATATCTATTCCCCGAACCAGGGCCACTTTTAGTAGCCACCCTCAACTTAGGCTTTTTGCCTCAATCAAGGTTCACAATGCTCAAGGAAAGACCAAGGCCAATTTTAAGGTTTTTCACTAGACAAGTTAGGCTAATTAGATGTTTTAGAAAGAATTGGTCGGGCACTTGCAGAGCAAATGACCATGGAAGTCAGTAGTTCCTCCCAGTCTGAATAAGAGGAATAACAAGGCAACAGGGATGGGTCAAATAGCAGCTTGCCACAGATAACCCCCTCACATTCAGGCTCCAAGTTAGAGTCGGAGAGCACTTCTCAGCAGGAGAAGATTCTGTCCCAACCCCCAGTCGACCGCAGATGGTGCATCCCTGGGATAAAGAAAATATACGATCAGGGGTTGGAGAATAAGGGGCAAGGCAAGCCGGTCTGCTAATTCCATGAGAAGTCCAGATTGAACATCGCAGGATTAGACATAGTACCCGAATTGGATGCTGGATTGGATGAGTACAGACTACGGTGAACTACACAGCAGTTGGCAAATATGCCCCTTATGTAGTCTGTGAGTTCTATGTGGCATATCTTGCAACACTTCGCTAGGGGTTGCCAAAGAACAAAAGACCAATTGAGCAACCGAGGCTACGGATGGTGACAGCCTGGGGGAGGAGAGTTGATATCTCGGAGGAGATGATCTGATGAGTGCAGTTTAGGCTTACTTATACAATACCTCAGTCCATCGGGGAGTATGATAACTATATTGATAAATGAGAAGAGCAGTGACTAGGAAGAATATCAGGACCAGGACAGAGTTGCTATGGTAGATAGGCAGTTAAATCAGCGAGGAGGGTGTCGAGCCGACGTGGGTCACAAACCACATAGATCCTATAGTAAAGGCATATATTTTATTCTAGTCCATGTTTTAGTGATCCATTATTCATCAGCGTATTAGGCTAACTTTCAAGGATAATGTGATCAAGAGCTATACTGTTGGCCAGCATTCTAGCTGGCTATGTTATAGATTGGGGTCGGATAATTTCGAAGTAGATTCACGAGGCTGCAGCTTGGACGAGCACCTCACTGCCGTTCCCAGTTCTAATTCATCACTATGCAGTGCAGCAGGTGTTCCTATTAACCTTCACTGAGGCCCACATGTAGAAGCCACACACACTATGGATCCCATCCTGATAAAGGCTGATGAGAACCTGGTGGTCTTACCACGAGTAGCTCCTCCAGCTATCCCAAAGCCATTCTCGATAGAGGCTCAGCTTCCAGGTTCACCTCCAGCTACTACCGGTGTAGAGCCCATGCTAGCCATTGAGATCGAGTCTACACCATCCTTCAGCACTCCAGCACCAGCAGTATCTTCTTTATAGGTTGACCCTCTTTTCTCTGTCATTGCTTTTCAGGCTTTACTACGCAGAGTGGCTGTAGTAGAGGGTAGGCTATGTGAGTTGTCAGTACAGGTCCGACCATTGATTGATCAGACTGTTCGGGACTTCGAGGAGAGGATAAAGGCATTTGCTTGAGATTTGGTTGATGAGAGAGTCCTAACGATGTATGCTAGGGTTGATACGTTCGAGACTAGAGTCCACAAGAGGCTTGAGGGAGCTAGGCCTGTAGCTGCGAGTGTAGTCAATGAGGAGTTGGCCAGATTCAAGGCCAACTTATTACAGATGTTAGCAGCCCCTAGTCCAGCCCCAGAGGTAGCACTGGTAGATGATGAGGCATTTGATTAGCTCACTGACGGTTCAGACACTCGTGCGAAGAGGCCTTTAGAGAACGATGACCCAGAACTGACCCCAAAGAAGCAGAGGCAGAAGGAGGAACCCATACCTGAGGAGGTGATGCAAGAGTTGCTTTTGTTAGTGGCTATTCAGAGAGACCGAGCACAGCACACCCCACTTAGAGATGGTACTTTCGATATAGCCACAGAGGAGAGGCAACCCCAGGACCCTGCAGATCAGCCCGAGACTGGTGCTTGATGCACTGTGATGTTTGATTTCTTTTTGACCCCAGCTCTTACTTTGCTCTATGGATATTTTGTCCTTGTGTTAGACAATATTATTTCTCTGTTGGTTTTTGGATATTTTTGCTGGATAATGTTTTTATGTTTGGTTTTGGGTATTAGTCTTGTTAATTATTACTTTTTAATGTTTATATATCTATGTATGTTTTCATTTTCTCATCTTAAGTTTATGTTTTTGTTACTTTGAGGACAAAGTATCATCTTTTGGTGGGATGGTGGAGGATTAAGGTGAAGTCTAAGTAGTCTCAAGTCCATAACTTCTCCTATTTTTGATCCCATGGTTTTCTTGCCATGCTTTTTTTTTCCTTGTGGATGTCTACTTTCCTGTTGAACCGGCATGTTTTAGGAAGTGTAGATAATTTGTAAATTCATAAGAGTGTTATTTATTGGCATATACATAATTTTTAGATTTGTTTTCAAATGTTTTGATAAAAAATTAGGTACCCTAAAAATTTTTGAGGTTGTGATTATTGATGCATTCTTACATTTTTGAGTATCTGGTCCTGATATTGTGCTGAGACTGAAAGCATGACCTGTGAGTCTATACTTGATTGTGGATGCAAATGCCATGTGTGTTGTGAGTGTATTTTACTGCATTCATGCATTCTTTCTTGATACTCTGCTGACTTAACCTTATTTAATGAAATACCTTGATATTGACCCTGGTCTATCCTTGAACATGTGAACTTTGATTGAGGCCAAAGGCTTAAGTTGAGGGTGGCTATAGTTAGTGGCCCTAGTTTGAGGCATAGATATTGTGTACTTCACTTGAGGCTAAAAACCTAAGTTGAGGGTGACCCTTATTGTGTTAAAGTAATAATAATAAGGTAGTTAGTTGGGAAATCAAGAAAGAAATGAAAAACCATGAACCGAGTGAAGAAAAAGAAGAAAAGTGCCTTAAATTGAGAAAAAGTAGCAAAAATGAGTTCAAAATCAAGGCACAACTGAAAAAGAGAAAGAAAGTACTCGAGAAAAGTTCAAAATAGGAGAATAAGGGTGGATTGATTAAAAAAGGGTTGGATTATGAAAGCAAAAAGTGTTGGTAAACATGATTCAAGGATAGCTTTAGTCACTACTTGCCCAAAATGCCACACTAAAGCACCTTGAGCCTATGTTACAAGCCTATAAGTCCTAAAATGATCTAACTCCACTCTATCACCAAGCTGGAAAATGAGTATAGATGCAAGCCTATGGTGCTAGTCAGCATGCATTGAACTTCAATTGTGAGAGTGAAAATACTTCCTCAATCCCTAAATTCTAAATAAGAGGCAAGCCTATGGTGTTAGTCATTGTGCATGAATTTCACTTGTGAGAGTGAGAATGTTTCCTCAGTCCCTGAATTCTAAAGGCTTTTTGAGTGAGTAAGAAGGACTTTTTTTCTGTGAGGGTATTTGCACTACTTGATTAGCATATGACTATACCAGTGATTGTGGATGGTTGATGCTCCTTAACTTATCATAGTTGGATTGTCAAGTTTCTTATGATGTTCTTGTTTGCTCAATAACTTTGCAACCCTGTTTTGGAAATAGTAGTCGGATACCTGGATCAAAGGAGCTATTGTGTATGCCATTAATATAGATGCTATGTATTTCTCTCTATCTATGTAGATTGAGTCATCACTTGAGGACAAACAACAATTCTAAGTTGAGGGTGTTAATTTGCTGTCAAATTACAACACATTTGGTGCCTAAAATAAGGGATTTTTTGAGTTCTCAAAGCGACTTTTTAGTGTTTTGATGTGTTTTTGTGTTAATCTTGCAGAAACATTAGGTTGGCATGATTTTCAAGAAAAGTTGCAGATTTTGCGAAGTTTATTGTTCTCTTTTGGAAAACCCATTTTGGGGATTGCAAATCTTACCTTGTACTCATTGTTGATTAATCAAGCTTGTGGGTTTGAAATTTATGGTGCCTATTCTCTTCATTGTTATTGGTAAAACTCTCAACTATATCTATCATGTGCATTCGTGTGTGTTTTGCTTTAGCCATGAGTAGCTAAGCACCCACAACTTGGGTTGTGGGAACGAAGGGTAGTTGACTTGAAATAACCTAGGCTTCTTGCATTTCTATTATAGGGGTTTTGCATGTATGATCTATTTCCCTTCATTTTTATTGTTGTATGGTGGTGGCCAACACCGAACCCCATACTACTATCATGATCCCGACCAAGGTAGTGATGAATAGGAAAAGGGAAGTAGTTGATAGAATTTGATTGATATATTCTTGTCTAATCAACCAAACCTAACGAAGGAGAGGTTGACTGGGACTATTGGTAAAGGTTAGTTGGCACGCCATGGTGGCCGACGAAGCGTCATGGTGAAATTCGACCTTCACCTTCACAAGAGGGCTGGAAGAACCTAACTTACCGTCCTGCATGCAAATCACCATTTGTAGTTATGTTATCTAGAGTAATCGAGTAAATGAACCATGGGGAACAAAATTTCGGAGTTGTCCCCAAAATTGAGTATTTCCTTGCATTATAGTTAGTATTTATTTTATTTTGTTTTTGAATCACAAAAACCCCTCCATTTAGATATTGTAGTCATAAATACTAGAAATGATTAGTAGTGAAGTCTTGTAGTCAAGCCCTGTATTCCCTATAGATTGTACCTTAACCTCGGTTAGGTTAATTGCTGACAATGACTGTTTTCTTATTGGAGCATGAATATCCTCAAATCGCAACAAGGGCAAGGAGGTTCATCCACAAGGTGCTAATACAATCCCATTTGGGAGAGGTGGCCAACAAGATGGTGCCCCAAGCACAACCGGTTCTATGCTTTGCATGGGAAGCAAGAGGTTGATGAAGTCCTCGATCTTTTACCGATATTTTAAAAATCTTCAACTTTGATGTGTATGCATTGATTGATTTGAGTGCCACTCTTTCTTTTGTTCCCCCCTTTGTTGCCCAAAACTTCCATGTTGACCTCGAGTTGTTGCATGAGTCATATGAAGTGTCTACTCCTATTGGTGCATCTATTATTTCGAAAAGACTGAGATTTGTTGACCTCGAGTTGCTGCATGAGTCATATGAAGTGTCTACTCCTATTGGTGCATCTATTATTGCTAGAAAAATTTATAAAAGTTATCCTATTTGCATCTTGCATAAAGTGTTGCCTTGTGATCTTGTTGAGTTAGACATGACTGATTTTGATGTCATTCTTGGGATAGATTGGTTGCATGCCTACTATGCTTCTATTGATTGTAGAACCCGTATGGTCAAATTTCAATTTCCAAATGAACCCATACTTGAGTGGGAAAGTCAAGAAGTGGTGGTCAGGGGTAGATTCATCTCTTGCATTAAAGCCTGTAAGTTTATCTCTAAGGGGTGTCTTTACCATCTTGTAAGGGTTAGAGATGTAGAGTCTAAAGTCCTTCCCATAGAGTCGGTTCCTGAAACGACCCCAAAAAGTGCCTGAAAATGTGCCTTGAAATGCCCAAAATTTCAAATTCCATCTATCTCAAAATTTATGTACGACGTCAAAAATCCAACTTCATATTCTTATTCAAGGGGTGAAAATTAGGGGGAGAAGGGTCTAAGCCTGATTTTAGAGCAACCGTATCAAAATCAAAAATCATAAAAATGCAATTTAGGAGGGTCAACTTTAGACTGGCATATCTCATAGCACACAAAGAACTGGGTGTCCCACGACCTATCATATTAAATCTCTTTGAATTAGCTTTCCAATACACTTGGTTTCACCTCATTATGAGTTCGGATGAAGAATTTATGCCCATTTTTGTAGAACTTATTTGTGCAGAAATGCAAATTCCAGTAATAGAAGCGACGTGGACGAGTGTTATTTTGGTCTTGTTTTTTGATTTCGGTCCAAGACTTTCAAGTGTTGGGCCTAAGGGTTTCCATACTTGAAAATACCTATACTTAGCCTTATTTCACCCTCATATCATCCTAAACATTAACTTGCAAGTGTTGGGCCTAAGGGTTTCCATACTTGAAAATACCTATACTTAGCCTTATTTCACCCTCATATCATCCTAAACATTAACTTGATCGTAGAACTCATTTGTGCAAAAAATGCAGATTCCAGTGGGGTTTTAGCATCGCCTCCGCGACGCGCCCCTATTATTTTTGGTGCTTTTATTAATTTTTTCGATCCAAGACTTCTAATTGTTGGGCCTAAGGATTCCCACACTTGAAAATACATATATTTATCCTTATTTCACCCTCATATCATCCTAAACATTCTCCAATACTCACTCAAATACTTAGACTCATATTTTACCCTATATTCAAGTCCCAAAGCTCAAGACCAATCTTAAGGATTTCATTCAAGCTTCAAGTCTCCATTAAAGTCTTCTTCAAGAGCTTCTCCTAAGCTAAGGTATGTGGGTTTCTTTCATGTTTTACTTTTACCCATGATATACAAGCCTCCTTTTACTCAAATTGTACGATTTAAAGTTGATTTACAAATGGGTCTTGCATATTATGTAATTCACTGCACAGTATGTTAAAACTATGTAAAGTTGTGACTGTTTTGCTATGTTTTGAGCTATAAATATTTGATTTACTGTAAGATTTGAGGAGGGGTTATGATGCATTGGCGATGATGATAGGGATGTCTATATGAGTTGTTTCATGGGAAGGTACCTATGAGGTTGCATGTAGATTGTTGGGTTCTTATATTTATTGTGTTTTTGGGAAAATGAGAAGTTCTTTGTTGATGATTGAAATGTAATAGTTGGATGAGCTAGTTTTCATGATTCTTACCGAAAAGGTCATACCGTAAGGTAGAGTGACTAATGATCCCTACCGAAAAGATCATATCGTAAGGTATGGACACCCTACCAAAAAGATCATGCCATACGGTCGAATAGCTAATTGTGCCTACCGAAAATATTATATCGTAAGGTATGGACATCCCACCAAAAAGGCCATGCCGTAAGGTAGAAAGATTAAAGGTTCCCACTAAAAATATCATATCGTAAGGTATGGACACCCTACCAAAAAGGTCATGTCGTAAGGTAGAATAGCTAATTATGCCTACCAAAAAGATTATATCGTAGGGTATGGACATCCCACCACAAAGGCCATGCCGTAAGGTAGAAAAAGTAAAGGTTCCGACCGAAAAGATCATATCGTAAGGTATGGATATTCTATTGAAAAGGCCATGCCGTAAGATAGAAAGATTAAAGGTTCCCACTAAAAATATCATATCGTAAGGTATGGATATTCTATTGAAAAGGCCATGCCGTAAGATAGAATGAATCACATTTCCTACCCAAATGATGATATCGTAAAGTAGGGGACGTCTTATACTATCTATCGAAAAGACTGAGATTTACGGTAGGGCTATTGGTAACACTCTCCAAAAAGTTATACCGTAAGGTGAGTGGGGGTCTTTGGCCCATTTCATGAAGGTTGGTACAAAGGGGTTTGAGTATGTTCCTATATTGAGTTCACATTCCTTGTTCATGATTTACAAGCATGTTTTTACCTTAAGCATTGAATATGCATATCATATTGACGTTATACTTATCTTTTGCTTATGATTATGCATTTTGATTATGCTTCCTATCCCTTACTAGCATTGCATCCCACATACTTAGTATAGTCAAACATACTAAGACATACTCTATGCCTATATGATATCACCATTTAGGAACCGGAGCACCACTTGAGCATCTCCACGCACATGGCTAGTACAATTTCCCTCAAGCTTGTTGGTGAGTCCTCCATTCCGAGGACGTTGGTCTATGTTCTTATGCTATGTATTGATACTTCCTTTTTTATTGCTATTTTGACTATGAGGGTAAGCCCAGTTACTTTTTCTTGGCCCCCTCTAAGTATCTATGTTTAGAGGTGTTGTTGGATAAGTTGTGTGTTATGCTTGAGCTTTGACTCACTTATGATATTTAAGCTAATTAAATATAAATTTCTCTGCCTTAGTCCCAATTTCCCTTGTTTATGTTTCTCATATTGTTTTATCTTGCTTCCACGACCAAGAATGTCTAATGATATGCTATGAGCCTTGTTTGGGGTTCCTTCGAATTTTTCATTCGCCGATCACGTCTAGGCCCTAGGCTTGGGTCGTGACAATTCTAGTTGTAAATGAGTTTCTTGATGTCTTCCCAAATGACCTTCCCAGTGTTCCTCTCGAAAGGGAAATAGACTTTGACATAGACCACCTACCCGATACTCAACCCATTTTTATTCCCCCTTACAGTATGGTCCTAGTGGAGTTGAAGGAACAATTGAGGGACTTGTTGGAGAAGGGATTTATTCGACCTAGACAATCATCTTGGGGTGCCTTGAGGTTGTTTGTGAAAAAGAAGGATAGGTCCCTTAGGATGTATATTGACTATCGGCAACTCAATAGGGTCACTATCAAGAATAAGTATCCCTTTCCAAAGATTGATGATTAGTTTGACCAATTACAAGAGGTTAGCTATTTCTCTAAGATAGATCCGGGTATCATCAAGTGAAGGTGAGGGAGTGTGATATTCCAAAGACGTCCTTCCAAACTAGATATGGGCATTATGAGTTTGTTGTGATATCTTTTGGGTTGACCAATGCACCGACCTTCTTTATGGACCTAATGAATAGGGTCTTTAAACCTTGCCTTGATTCCTTTGTTGTGGTCTTCATTGATGACATTTTGATCAATTCTCGTGGTGAGGCCGCATAGGGCTCATTTGAGGGTTGTGTTATAAAGATTGAGAGAGGAGACATTGTATGCTAAATATGAAAATTGTGAATTTTGGTTGAAGGAGGTGGCTTTCTTAGGGCATTGGTGTCGGGGGATGGTATAAAGGTAAACCCCAAAAAGACCAATGTGATTAGAAATTGGCCTAGACTATTGACCCCATCGAGCATTAGGAGTTTCTTGGGCTTAGCGGGCTACTATCGGAGGTTTGTTAATGGGTTCTCTTCTATTGCTTACCCTCTGACAAAATTGACTCAAAAGAAGGCCAAGTTTGTATGGTCCGATGAATGTGAAAGGAGTTTCCAAACATTGAAATACAAGCTTGTGTCCTCTCCTATATTGTCCTACTGGATGGGCTTGAGGGATTTGTGGTGTATTATGATACTTCTTAGGTTGGTTTGGGTTGTGTGTTGATGCAAAATGGTAAGGTCATAGCTTATACTTCTAGACAACTCAAATTACATGAAAGGAACTACCCTACCCCTCTAATATGTCTTTACTCAAAAGGATCTCAACTTGAGGCAAATGAGATGGTTAGAACTTC
>DF360137.1:27772-51725 GCA_000787875.1 Solanum virginianum | reverse complement strand
TGGACATGGTGCTTTTACCACATTCAAAAATAAACACAAGTAGTAGACAAATAAATTCAACTTATAATATATTCATAAATAAAAATTGTATTTATAAAATATAATGTTTTTAATAAAAAAATATATAAAAACAATAAATTAGTCAAGGTTATGAATATTATTATAAATATTATTTAAAAATATGATCATATACATAAATATAAAAATAATATATATAAGAGAGTAGGGTTATTTTTATTATTTCATATGTTTATCTCACGATAAGTTATCCTGAGATTATTATTCTACCTTCCAGAAGGGATAACTTATCCCAAGATTAATTATTAATTTCGAGATAAGTTATTCCATCCTATACAACCAAACAGAAAATTAAAGACTACTAAAAAATTATCTTGAAATTAGCTTCCCAAACGACCCCCTTGGCTATTTGGTCCGTGGTCTCTGAGGAGCATATTGTGGCCCAAGGGATTGTTGGCTTTGAAGAATACTTGGAGAAGTCACTGACATTCTTTTTCTTGACAATGCAGGGTTGGGATAAATTTGAAGATCATTTCCACCGACGACCCCCGGATTGCATGAAAGACATTTTTGCTAACCTCGGAGATGACATGAAACAACATTTGACACCTTTTTAGTTAGGAAATCGCTATGCATGTTGTTCCTGGTCTCTCAGATGTTCATATTGAAGAGGAGTTTGACTACTTTGTTCATCAGATGTTCAACTAATATCTATGCACTAGAGAAAATTTTTCTTCATAAAATCTTCCAGTGTCATCTAATTTTTTTCATTTACTAATTTTTTATTCTGGTATTTTGTCAAAAATGAATTTTAATATCCACGTGTTGGCGTGAAACTTACCAGCTAAGCCAAGCTGAAAAACAAATTGATAAGACCATCAGCACACCTTACCTCCCAAGAAAAACCGAAGACCGCGAAATCGCCGATCTCAGCGCCGCGCCGATCTGATTCTCACAATCGGCGTCAGAAAACGATACAACTTTGGCTTAATCACGAAACCCTTAGCCGTTACGCGATCTCTATCAGGGGAAAGTATGTACGACGAAGACGGGAAGAACAAGGCCTCTTCGGCCACCGGTGAACCCTTGCCGGCAAACTATTATTACGGTACATTTCAAGGAGTAGCAAATCATCCACCTCCTCCTCCACAGTCTCAGCCGGTGTACGGTTTTCCTCAGCCACTTCCTCCGCCCGGTGCCGCCGGCGCTCCTCCTCAATACTATCCCCATGGTTATCAAACTGTTCACGGTGTGCTTTCCCACGTATTATTTATCTATACGCGCTGATCTTTTTGCTTTTATGCTTGTTGATAAATTCTGTTTGTTAAACTTGGGAATTTTAATTCAACTTTTCATCGTCTTTTTAAAATAACAACATACCTAGTGCAATCTGGGGGGGGGGGTTGTAGAGCGGAATTTTAATTCAACTTTTTATCGTTTTTTTAAAATAACAACATCCCTAGTGCAATCTGGGGGGGGGGGGTTGTAGAGCCTTGGGAAGTAGAGAGGCTATATCAAGTATATATAGCATGAATTTGTATGATCGATTGAGGTATAGCTTTTGTGTGCTAATAAGTTAATTTGGATTAGAATGCAGAATATTAAGTGTTATTGGTTATAGTATGATTGGATGGTAGTATGGTCTTGTCACTAATCAAAAGAAAAAAGGAATTACAAGGGAATTGACAATGCAGATTATAGGCATAACTATATCAAGTTGGGAACGCATAGGGAAGAAATTATAGCCGTCAACATTAGGACTCATCAAAATGCCATATGAATTTTGTATCATATGGTGAACTCTATGCAAAATTTAAGCATAATGAAAGAAGTACATAAATATATGTTTGGTGATGATATCCATTTCTACTACTACTATGTATCAAAATACAAATATCCATTCTATTACTCATTATAAGCTGCACATCCCATGTAACAAAATACGCTAGAGAAATTTAAGCTATAGTTGTAAAAATAGGATGATTCAATTATGTCTCAATTCTAAATTAGTTGAAGTTGTCTTAATGAATCTTCTGTATCATTGCGTTCTCTTTAGGTCAAATTTATTTCAATACTTAATGTCTTTTAAAGCTAATAACCTGGAGAAATTTTCACTATATCTCACGCTTGTTCTACCCAGACATACAAGTCTCTAACAAAGTGAAAAGATTCTTGTAAAGATCTCATGTAAGTAACAACTAGTAAGCTTTAATTTTAACTAGTTGGAATCACGGGCATGGTGCTTTTAGTCTTACTTTTATTAGTTGGTCATGGACATGGTGCTTTTAGTCTTACTTTTATTAGTTGGTCATGGACATGGTGCTTTTACCTCCGTCTCCATTGATTTAGGGAGATTGTAGTACTCTTTAAGACAAATACCTCCATGTGATTTTAGATGTAACACATCCGTTATTTATACTAAAAAATAAAATAGAAAATAATGAACTCAAACTAAAAACCTCAAAAAATATACGGATATCCATACAAAAGTTAGACATCAAGAAGGCCTACGTTCATATGAACAGAAGGCTCTTGTTTGAACATTCAAGGCTATAGGTTCTGGTGGGAAGTGGACTTGAAGGACTCAATTGTTTATTTCTATAGTAAAGTTTTCGGTGATTATGATTGGCTTTCCAGCAATATTTTTCATAGCTCACAGTGGCAAGACGGTGAGATTCCCCTGCTCTTTTTCTCTTAATGATAACCATGGAAGGACTAAGCAAAATAGTTTATAGCCATTCGTCATAATTAAATAAAAGGTTACCATGCTAGGAGACAACTTGATCTCAATGGAATTTTTGCACATTATGTAAGTTAATGATACCTTGATTATGTGTGCTTGGAGGAGAATTACTTGAGAATTTTCATGACCTGTGATGTGACGTGGTGTCTGATCTTTATGTGAATCTTGTGAGAGCTTTTCGTATCAGCTTTAATGATTAGTCAAAAGTGGTGTCACATCCTGGGTCCATGCCCACATCATGTGGATGCCTATCGTAACTGGTTGCCGTCATTCTCAATCTGGAAAGACGGTATCTATTGTAAGTTGTTAGGAGTGAGATTAGTTTTAATCTACTGTCTTCTTAGATTCTTTACTTGCTTACCGGATGTCATTAATTCCTACTCCTGCTAATGGGAGTAAATTTCTAAATAAAGAATCTTTTATGGGAAGGAGAAATAAGGAAGGCAAATCGGGCTCAGAACTTTAGTTCAATAGCAAAGGCAGTACAGTGTGTGATGTGTGATAGGAATCTTTTATGGGAAGGAGAAATAAGGAAGGCAAATCGGGCTCAGAACTTTAGTTCAATAGCAAAGGCAGTACAGTGTGTGATGTGTGGTAGGCACACATAGTTATTTAAATTGAGAAAGAGTAGTGAATCCATTATTCAATGAGTATCGAAGTTAGGAAAAACATTTTCCCCAATTGAGTAAGGGTTCGGGAGGCAAGTTGGGATATATTGGGCATTTCTCATCCGAAATGCAGTTCAAAGTGCATAGTGGGCAGAATGTGAAATTCTGATAGGACACTTGGCTTGGTCATACTTCCTCAAAAGTAAGATATGCTGATTTTTGTAACTTTACTTCAAACACTGACTATCAGTTGGACAGGGTAGAGGGCGGATGATTAGGAAGTTTGTGTTAGAAGAAACTGTTTGATTGGAAAGTGGAAGGATGACAGCTCTATTGCGGGCAATTGACCAAGTTCAGATCTTGAAAGAAGTTACACCAATGTGGAGACTGCTAATATGAAGAGCTTCACAGTACACAAAATACTACACAATGCTTAACCCAACTGTCTGCTGATTTCTTCAATGGATTTTGTAAATGATTCGGGGCTCTAAAACACCATTCAAGGTAGCTTGTCTTGCTTGAGTTTTCCCCTTATGCTTGTCTCACTCAAGGGGAATGCAGATTTGCAACAGTGTTTATATTGAATAAAGGAGACAATGAGTACTGTAGAACCTTTTGAAACTGGAAGGTTGTAAATGCAATAAGAATCTGCAGAAGAGAAATGGATAACCTTGCCATTTTCTGTATATTGCATCATGCGTGATCATGAAAAGAGCAATCAGAGGTGCTTCTGGGGCAACGCAACTTAAGCACATATTCCGACTTTGGATGTTTATCTCTTCTAACCTTTTGGTATTATTTAAAGAATCTCTTAGTAGTAAATTTGATAGGTAGTCTTCAGTTTAAACAGGGATTATAAGTAGGCAATTGGCAATTTTTTGTTGCTGGGAAGTGACCTTTTTTGTACTGTCCGGCGCTTAGTGCTTGGCTGCTTATATTAATAAAAAAGGGCAAGCCTGATGCATTAAAGCTCCCGCTATATGCAGACTCCAAGGAATGGCCCAATCGCAAGAGTCTATTGTACGCAATTTTACCTTGCATTTCTACTAGAGGCTATTTCCAAGGCTTGGACCCGTGCCCTCCTAGTCATATGACAATAACTTTATCAATTACTCCAAGGCTCCCCTTCCTTATATTAATAAATAAAACAAAATGGTTTGTTCACTTATGAAAAAACATGCCTCCTCCCCCTTGAAAAGATAGAGAAGATTCCTATACTACAGGTGATGATTGATGTGTTATGGATAATTCACTTTCTTCAGAGTAACTTCGTGATTCTTTAAGAAATCAAGATTGTGTTGCTTGAAAACTGAACTGAAGAATAAAGAGTAGAATAAGGAAAATTATAAAAGCAAAAATTCCACCTTAGATTTTGGCTGTCAGAAAATTTTGGAGTTCTGGCTTTTCATAATTTTATTTTGGTGTCTTTTGCTTGCATGTCAAAAGGCTTCTTTAATTTTTAAAATTTTGTTCCCAGTCACACACTTCCACGTAAAATGGGACAGAGGGAGTATGTGATGTCTCCAACTTTCTTAAAGCATAAAAGTTGTAGAAGTGGAGTCAAATGCTATATAAAAAAGAACTACTGACACAGGAAGAATGTTGAACTAGTTATACATGCTGTCTCAGAAAATTTCAGGAATGACACTTGAAAATGCTCTTAAATTTTTCCTGCTCTAATTGCCAGTGTGAAAATATTTGGTCGTTCAAAACATTATTTTACTGTCAGACGATATACACCATGTTCATTATGTTTCTTCACTATGGCTTAGGTCATGCTGTTGCTGAAGGTAGACCTATAAGGGAGCACCGTCTTCCTTGCTGTGGTCTGGGGATCGGCTGGTTCTTGTACGTTCCTATTCTTGTATCTTTTCTTGAGCCTTTTTTTTATTATTTTCTTTATATATTGTGGTTAGATTGATAAATATTTTGCTTTATGCAAAAAAATGTTTTGTATGTAATCATACTTGGGTTTTATTATTATTTTAGAGCTCTTTCATCATCTTCTGAGCCTTAATTTATACTTAAATAAAAACTGGTATGTTGGATGTTGGGGAAATAATGTGAAGGTTCACATGAATAACAACTCAGTGATTTCAAAAAGCGGATCTGATAGTTGCTACTGGATTTACCTCTCTCTGGTGTTTGAGTGACCAGATTTTCATAAACTCAGTTTATGACTGCTGTTAAAGATTGATTAAATTTCAATGTTGGCTTACTTTCAAATTTTTCTGCTTCTCTGCAAGGTTCATCTCTGGTTTCTTTCTTGGTACTATCCCTTGGTACATTGGAGCTTTTTCTTCTTCTGTGTGTAAGGATTGATTACAGAGAGAAGGCTGGCCTTATAGCATGCACATTAGGGGTAATCTCTCTCTCTTTCTCAAATTACTATGTGGCAGATACTTTATATGGCTTGGTTTCACCAGGCAGGACTATGTTACCCTTGCACTTGTAATATTAATGTCAGAAGTATGCTGTCATTTCTATCTACTGGCATTATGAGTGATCCTAAAACTGGATTCCTTTCACGTGTTCTATAACTTTCTGTGATATTCTACAAACTAAATTGTCTGACAAAGAGAAAAGGATGAATGTGATTACGAAGATAAAAGGATATTGATTATGATTACCACTTACCAAGAGATGCAACGGAAAAGGGGGAAAATAAAGGAACAAATATAAGCAGTGTGTGGACCACTTATTTCCTTTGTTAGGTAGAGTGAAAGTGGGAAGGCCACTTTATTCGCGAAGCAAATGATCTTCGCTTCTGGGGGAACAACAAAAACCACCATTCGATCTTTCCTTTCTTCGGTGCTACTTTTTTTTCCCCTAGAGGTGAAATCATGGATATGTGGTGTAATTTATCTCTTAGAAATTATTTTAGTATGCCCGGGAACAACTCTAGGTTAGATTAAAAGTTTTAATGGTATATAACTTGTAGATTTAATTATCGCAACTTGCATGAATTGGACAAAAGATGTTTCTAGTGAGTCCTCCCATTTTTGGGATGGATAATGTGCAGTAGCAATAGTTCGTTAAGTGCTTTGTTTTTGGTTCAATTGTATGTTTGATGATAACCCTTTTTTCACAAATTTTTGGGCATTATATGTTTTTCTAGTAGTGAGCAATATCATCGGGTTACAATTACTTGGTTTCAGTGGGTACAGAGTAAAAGAAAGACATAGCAAAAATACCTTGAGAATTTATGGTTCTACACATGTTTTGTCAATTTTATGGATATAAAAGCATGTCCCTAGGGGTAAAATTTGATTTTTGAAGTTGAAGAGTTTGAAAATATAGAAAGGTGTCATGTTTGATGTTACTGGTCTGCTAAATTAGCGTAGTCATCAGATTGCCATTCCTATGAGGCTGCGACGAAGCATTTCTCTCAAATTATTCAACAATAGCTTTATTCTCGATAGAGCCAAAGTCCTAATCTGACTCTTGCGTGAGCTTTGGCTGCTTCATATGTTCATGTGTTCAATCTTCTTATTGTGATCGTGGATGTGCAGTTTAATTCTTCCAAATTTGAATTGGTGCAATGTCTTAGCTGGACATAAAGCCTTCCATTGTAAGCGAATGAGCAATCCTGCAGTGATATCCTTGTGCAGTAGTGCTATTCTGCTTGCAGAAGAATACTTGGTTAATCTGGTTCCTCCAAAAAAAAAAAAAAAAGGACTACTTGATTAATCTGTTTAGTTGTCAAGCATACTCTTGTTGTGTTACAGTTTAAATACCCTTTTTCATAATGCTAAACTTGAGTTGTGAAATGCTACAAGGGTGGTCTAAGCCTTTCCTTGTTTGGGGTTTGGACTGGGGAATGAAAGGGGAGGAAACAAATAGGGTAAGATAAGATCATGGACAGACAAATGTTTGTCACTACCACCCAAGCAGTTTTAGCCATGCACTGATTGGCTTTCTGATTTCTGCAGTAGCATATAGAAGCACAGTATCAGCACATCACTCCATTACTTTCATTACCTCAGACTTTGTTTATTTGTTTGGTAAATCAGGCCATGCTTGCTTTGATTGCTGTGACTTTTGGGATGACAAAGGCAACTCATTCCTGGTGAGGCTATCCAGGCTGCAAAATGTAACTTATCGTGGCGATCTCCATAGAGAAGGGGGGTGAAAAGAGAAAGGAAAGGGCCACTTTAGTAATTGGTTTTTGTTTGTAAGATATCTCTTTTTCTCAATTTGTATAGCAAATATTTACTTGGATGGTTCTTATACTAAACATGCACTTTCCTTTTTGTTACGTTTGTGGTACATCTTAGCTTTGTTCCAACAGTGATGTATATTTTTTGAAAATTCCCTAATAAAAGTGCAGAACTAAATTGGAGATTCACTGTGTAAAATTTGCTGCTCCATGGGGGGGGAAGTTCAACACATTAAAGATTATTAAAGATTTTGGCTTCTTTGGATACATGTATGCGTGAGACTCCAAATGAACTACTTTGTTGGTTAAAATTTTTTACAAGGCCTTTTTTATTTTAAATTTAATATATAAAATAGATATTTTATATAAATTTATCCAATTCAATTTGATATTTTTGTGAATTGATAAATTCCTTTACTATTTTTCAATACAATAGGAATATGTAATTCTATTTTAGAAAAATATAAAAATCGATTTAATATGATTGGTCGCATGTATTATTAAGTTTTTGCATGAATTCTCATATTTTGGAGAGGTGTTTAGTTTTGTGCCTCTCAAATCTGTGGTCGTTTAATGAAAATTGTGTGCGCTCACTCGGCAGAATTTTAGAGAATTTTTTTCATAAAGTTTAGAAATTGTCTTTTTTCGAAATAAGTTCATTAGAAGTTATGTGTCTCGTAAGTTGTAAAATAACTTGTGGGGTGCTGAAAATGAATTTATGGTAGATGCATCAATTTTCGGGCCTCCTATTTATCTGTTATTATCACTCTCGTGTTAATGTCATGATGGCATTGTCCACCTTATAAATGTCAATATCGTATTATATATTGACAGAGTATTACACATAATACTGATAGAGTATCAATATATCAACAAAGTATCATAGATAATACCGATAGGATATCAATATACTGGTAGAGTATCACAAAGAATGATAACAGGTTTTTCCGTGATAACCTATCGATAATATATCTTAATTGTTTCTTATTTCTATCTTTAAAAAGAGCCAAATCATATACTCCCTCTATCCCATATTAATTGAATTTGTGAGGTAATGCACACATATTAAGAAAAATAATCAACAACAAAATTTACACCATACTTTTCACTATTGTCTTTTGTGAAATCATAAATATGTAGTGTAATTTATCTCCTAGAAAATATAAAACTTCAATAAATGAAATGACAAATATGAAAAAAGTTTCAAACATTCTTTTTGAACTTTGAACAATTCAATTATTTTGAACATTGAAAAAAGACTCAAAAATTCAATTAATTTGAGACGGAGGGAGTATAATACTGGCAGGGTATCAATATGCCGATAGAATATCACAAAAAGGTACCCATAGAGTATTAATATACCGACAGAGTATCACAGAGGATTAATTTCAGTCTTATATGATACCAATACCGTATCAATATATCGACAAAGTATCACAAAGAATATATTCCCTATGAATATAGTATTTAATAATTTTATTTTAAATGTTATTTATTTATTTATTAAAAAAAATTCAATTCTATATGATACAGATAAGGTATCAGTATACCGATGGATATCACAGACGATTAAGCTCATTCGTATATGATACAAGCATAGTATCAAGATACCAGTATAATATCAATATACCGATAGAGTAACACAAAGAATATATTTTGGAGAAATAACATAATTAGGTAAACATATAATATGTATTTACATTATACAACTATATTTTGAAAAAATTACAATGTATAGCTATAATTAGGATTTTGTTGCTATAGTTAAGGTTTTGTTGCTATTTTCTCTCTACTTTCTCCTCTCTCTCCCCAATTTCCGGCAGATATACAATTACAAATGTATATCAATTGCATATATACAATTATTTTGACAGATATACATAGTTAATTTGACATATACATATACAATTCGCCTCTCTCCACTCTCGCTTGCCTTTCTCCTCCCTCTCTCGATCTCGCTCGCCTCTCTTCTCCATCCTCTCAATCTCGCTTGCTAGATACACAAATATATGTGTATATTAATTACATATATATAATTATTCTACAGATATATACATACAATTTGACAAATATACATATACAGTTCGCCTCTCTCCTCCCTCACTCGATCTCACTCACCTCTCTCCTCCTTTGCTTGTCACATAGCTGAGGTTATATGGTGTAATTATATAACATATAACTATTTGACCATATTAAGTTTCAAGTATATGCTATTTATGAAAGTTCCCCACATATTTTCTATTAATTTAGAGTTTATTAATAAGATTATAACTTTAATAATTTTCTCTTTATTGTTTCTTACATTTTCTTTTAAAAAGAGTCCAATCCTATATGATATTAATATGGTATTAATATACAGATATAGTAGATTATACTGATATGGTATCAATATGCGACGGAGCATCACTGAGGATTAATTCATAATAGTCATGCTAACGTCGTGCTGACATTATGGGCGGAATAAAAAAAAGTAAGATAAGAGGGTAAATAGTTTGAGTCTTGCGTCCATTAGGACTAAATAGTTTAGTTGAGTCTAATTTGAGTAAATAGTTTCACAATTGATCTATTTTATATAATATTTCCTTATTTCTCTACGAACTAAATTATGTCTTTTATGACGTAACTTGTAATTTTCTTTTTTGATTTTCACCCGGTGTTTGGTACCTGCATTAGAGTCTGACTATTCTGGATTCATACCGCGTAGGATCCCATTTGGGGGGAAACACTCATTATAAATAATTTTTTCATATTCAAGACTCGAATCCGAGACCTTTGATCAATGGAAGAGCAATCCATCCACCACACCATATCTTTTGATGACAACTTGTTGGTACTGATACCTCTCTCAATACAAGTTGCATAGAAATTAGATGAGGGGCATAATTTGTATTAGATTATGATATAAAAATAGAGGAATTTTCGCATATATCCACTAAAAAATATCTTAATTATATTTTATAGTTATAGTTTGGGTAATTACATTTTTTTAACTATAGCTATAACAATATTTGTATAATTCACACAATATTTGTATAATTTATTATATAATTTTTGTATAGTATTTGTATATTTTACTATATAATTCGTATACAACGTTTGATTCGCGCACAATTTTTACATAATTGCATACAATATTTATATAAAACGCGCGAATTATACAAATTTCAAATCGTAAATATAGCTTGACGTTTGCCATAAACTATAATTAATTTAAATAATAATTATATTAGCTAATTAATTAATATATATTTGCTTATCCACGTAATTTTTCCAACAAAGGGATCAGCTAAACCAACTCAAAATTATCGCGCTTGTGCGACTGACTCCATGGGCCGCATCACCAATAATGTATGTAGGCCAAATTAGGAGCTTTAGAAAATTAGGGTTTTATGTAAAAGCCTCTTGTAATGTAAAGACTTTTTTCTTCTTCTCTTCACTCACTTCGACCGGCAAACGCAGTGCAGAGGGAAAGAGAGGTTTGCCGAAATGGTGACGTACAAGTTCCACCAGTACCAGGTTGTCGGGAGATCTATGCCGACCGAAACAGATGAGCATCCCAAGATTTATCGTATGAAGTTGTGGGCGACCAATGAAGTTCGTGCTAAGTCCAAATTCTGGTATTTCTGACGACTTTTCCCCTATCGCTTTTCTTATGTTGTATATATGCTCATGAGTCCTTATGCAAAATGGGTTTTGTTTGATTTGGTTGGAAAAAAAAGGTATTTCTTGAGGAAGCTTAAGAAGGTGAAGAAGAGCAATGGTCAGATGCTTGCTATTAATGAGGTATGATGAGATTCATTTCTCTACTTATCTTGACGGATTTATTTTTTGATTATGTAATTTTGGAGCATTATCACTAGATACGTAGTTTCTTTTTTTGAAGTTTAGTTATTGGGGTTCTAATGGAATTGCACTTTTTGGATAACCAAATGTATATCATATGAAGTTTTGACTGCATATGTGAAAATTTGCTGTATATTTTTCCCAAAGGGTGGCTTTCTTTTTGGGCTGTGATTATGCTTAGTGTAAATCCATCCTTTTTTTCCCGTATCAGAAAAACTTTTTTGCTCAAAAGATTGGATTTTGAGATTGCATTTTCAATATCCATTCATCTTTATTGCCCCAATGTTATGTTTTAGGTTCAATATGTGCTGGAATCAGTTCTATTTACCTTTTTTTGTGCATAGGAGCACATTCAAACCCTGAAAACTTAATGAATATGATACAAACAGTTAACATCAACTCCCCCGCCGCAGCCCAAAAAAATTGATAAGGACTAGTTGCCTTTGCTTTCAACTCTCGCAAGTTCTGTTGGGTGCTGGCATGAGAACACTACAAATCAACAGAACATCTCCACCTGAGTTTCTATTTTCTTATGCTAACCACTACTGCCCAATTGTGTACCTATCAACCATGTGGACTCAGGGAGATGACCCTATTATTGCCTAATCCAAATTATATAGAAGAGTACAACTTCCAAGTCGGATCATAGTTCCAGCCATGGGTGAAGAAGTATTTAAGCACACTCTTAGTGAAATAATTTTGGTCTGACAATTGTCAAACAGAACTTTTATTCTTATGCTTAAATCACTTCTCTTTTTCCATGTTGTATAGTTGTTGGGCAAAGGTTTCGAATGAGTATTCCATGAAGCAGCCATATCTTGTGATCTGTCTTTTCCATCGATTTACTTTTGCTAATGAAGTTTGAGTTTGCATGTGGGTTTATTGCGATGTTTCTGGGGTGGGTGGTGGTTAAGGTTAACATGCATTGTGATCAGTACCCATACATCAAATTGGTGGATTGATTGTATTTGGTTAGTCACGTTGAGGAATTCCGTGGTTTTGGGCGGGGTGGGTGGGGGGGGGGGGGGGGGGGGTCGGGGTGTTAGTATGAAGTAATTAAAACAGATATCCTCCAAGTTCGAAAGTGGAAATAATAGGTGCGCCTTTTACTGTGCAACAGGAATTTCAAGCTATGATAGGATGTTAAAAAATGCTGCAACAACTTGGTGAAGAACTTCTATTTAAATTGCTTAGGAAGTTAAATTTTTAAGGTTTTACCAACAAATTCAAAAATGTAAATTGGTCCATTTTTGCTCAAAGCCGTTTTGATGTTGCTGGTGATTTGTTCGTTAGAAGTAAATCTAGCTAACTTTAGTGTTGGAGAATTTAACTGAATAGTCAAATGAAACTAATTCAGATGGATCAAAATCAGTTGGAATTCATATAGGTATTCCACCTTGCTTGGGATTAAAGCTCTGTTGTTGTTTTGTCTTGTTTATTGACAATCACAAATTGATGCTTTTGGTAAAAGATGTGTACACATCATATCTGTAGTTCTTTAGTTTTATTTATTGGGTGTTAATCATTTTGAAAATAACCCTGGTCAATAAGCTGTTAGTGGGGCAGTCCTGCAGTCTTTCTTTTATAATCCAATGATAGTCATTCCTGGTAGCTGTGCTTATTCTCGAAAATAGAATATCTTCCCTCCAATCCCTTACAACTGTTGGTATGATGTTAATGGTTTTGTTATTGTGGCACTGCATCATGCCCTAATCCCTGGTCGTTTCTCTGTCTGCTATGTTTAAATTGGTCCACCAAACTGGGGGATTTCATTTCAGCAATCCTTTTGTCTCCTTTAACTACAAATGCTGTGCTGACTTCCTAACAATAAGATTGTGTGTTCAACTGTCTAGATCTTTGAGAAGAACCCAACGAAAATCAAGAATTATGGTATTTGGCTCCGTTACCAAAGTAGAACTGGATATCATAACATGTACAAGGAGTACCGTGACACCACATTGAATGGTGGTGTGGAGCAGATGTACACTGAGATGGCTTCTCGCCACAGAGTTCGCCATCACTGCATCCAGATCATAAAGACAGCAACCATTCCAGCTAACCTCTGCAAGAGGGAGAGCACAAAGCAGTTCCATGACTCCAAGATCAAGTTCCCCTTGGTGTTCAAGAAAGTCAGGCCACCGTCTAGGAAACTCAAGACCACGTACAAGGCTACTAAGCCCAACTTGTTCATGTAACTTGTTTGGTCATATGTGCAATGAGAAGCAACTTCCGATTTATGCAATTTTGGTGCTTTAGTTGAGTTAAAATTCATTCTGAAAGAGAGAAGTTAAAACTTTTTGTTCTACTGACCAAGTGATGATTGTGCTTAGAATATTTTTAATCATGGATTCTATTTGCTTTTATTGTTGAAGTTCTTGTTAATAATTTTGAGTTGATTTCGTCGATTCATCTTCTTCTTGTTGCAATTTGAGAAGAGGTGAGAGGTCTCACTGGGTATGCCAGAAATATGTGAAGACAAATTGTGTTTGAAATAACTAAGAAAGGAAAAAGGTTATAAATTACAGTATAACAAGCTAGACTGTGAGTAACTAGACATAACAAACTGGTGTCTATAACATAAAAGGTAATGAAGAAGAATAACTAGACATATGCAGAGCAAAGCTAGACAGTAAAAAACCAACTGTGTGACATAAAACAAAATTTGTTTTTCCATCCTAGGACTAGTGTTCAAAGAAATCTTCAGTCCTGTGTATGTACCAAATTGGTGTTGGCCGCAACCAGTGGTTGTCGTTATCATAGCGACCATGCTGTACATCTGGACTATTGAAATCTAATTTTTCAAAATCATAGCGTTGCAAGCACCGTACACTTGTACTATCCAAATCGTAGACACCAATTTCATAAGGTCCTCGTAGAGCATGAACGGATTTGCAATACATTAGGTTATCTGTAAAGTAAATATGATTTCCTTTATATCCACGAAGACGAGAAGAAGCTATTGAAACTGATGTATTTAGTCCCAAAAACAGCACATTGTCACCGATGCTTTCCACCTTGCACCAACTTCGACGGCTAGGTTCATACATATATAAGTTGAAGATTTTTGTTCGTCGACAGTAATTTTGTTCCTCTAGAGACCCTGTCCAGATCCAATGTCGCTGAACCAGGAGCAGCCCAATTGAAGTCTTCACCAAGTAGGTTTGTCTTCCCCTTTCCGGTTCCCATTCTTGTTGTGGTGGTGGTAGTTGTGATTGTCTTCTCCTTTCCGGTTCCCCTTCTTGTTGTGGTGGTAGTAGTTGTGATTGTGGTGGTTGTATAGTATCGACCAGTTGTGGAGAACTAGAAGACAAATCAAAGATGTGTACATGACTTGTGATTGTCACAGCATATACTAAATTCTGGTCATGAAAAATAACATCATCGTATCTCATCCTACCTTTGTTAATACATGTCCACCTTTCATCTCCCAGTTTGCAGTAGGCCAAATTATAATGCTGATAGCCATAGATGGCAGCAACCATACAATTCGGCTTGGTTGGAGCTGAAGATAGGACAAGTTTGTGTATTAACAATTTGTGCACAAAACAATCGCTTTCAATGGCACTTTGTGTGCGGCCATAGGCTTCAAGCTCATATACAGGGTAACCATAGTCGTTTAGACCGTATTTTCTCACATCAGGAAAGTTATTCCGCGGTGGAAGAGCGATTAGAACCTTACTGAATGGATTATAAAGAGATATTGTTGGAGCCAAGTCATTAGTAGCAACTAACCAACTGTAGGAACATCCTAAAAACCTGCTACTGTCAAGGACCTCTGGAATAAACTCAAGGTTGTGTACCTTTCTTTCATGTAAACAGACAAACATTTCGCGTATTTCGCTGTCGTCATGACAATGTAGTAGACACCATGGATATGAACGACGAATAGTTGGTGATACAGACCTCCATGAAGTACAAACACATCCGAACCTAACTTGATTTGTGACAGATCATTTAAAATGTATAGACACCATGGATATGAACGACGAATAGTTGGTGATACAGACCTCCATGAAGTACAAACACATCCGAACCTAACTTGATCCTTCAATGTAACAAGAGAACTAGCAATTAACCTCAACAGATCCTCTGAAAGCTCCGACCACATCGACGCCATATGATATAGCAATAATTAGAGCAAGAGTATATACTGCTACTCACAAGTCAGATGGATTTGTACTGGTTTGCCCAGACAGCCATGGGAGGGTTGGTTTTATAGGAGTAACGTTTCTGATTTCTAGTTTACATAGGTTTTGTTTTCCTTACCTTATTCGGTAAATATACACACAACCACAATATTATATACTCACTCACTTTCAAACTATTTGTCCTATTTTTTCTTTTTTAGTTTGTTCTAAAAAAGTTTCTTTTTTCTTTTGAAAAAAATCACGTGCGACATCCTTAATTAAGTACCACAAAATTTAAAATATATATATTTTAAAATTTTGTGTCAATTCTAATAAAAATGACAACAATAATATACCTACTGAAGTTCCATAAATGAAGTTTGAGAAGGATAGAATATACCGCAAACATTATCACTACTTCACTATTTCTGAGAGACCCTCGACTCAAGTGCAGCAAATCCCGATATAAAAAAAAAAATGAGATAATGATTTGAATAGAGTAAATAACAAGAAAACAAAGAAAAATCTATTAGAAAAAAATCAAAATTAATAATCGAGATACCATAAATAACAATAAAATCATGTAATAATCTAGATACCATAAATAACATAAGTTCCCTTCTTAATGTGTCTTTCGTTCAAGATTCCAAACTAACCAAGGAAAACATAGTAAGAAAGGACAAAATTTGATTTCCCGTTATTGAAAATATCCTTAGATTTGACACGAATTATTAGTTTTATTTTTTAACTATTGACAACCTCAAAAACATCATTTTCTTGACTAACTGAATTTAAATACACCCCAATTTTACAATATGAATAAAATACTTTCATAAATTATAGCCAAGTTTAAGATGATTTTAGCACTTGCCTCAACTTTTTATTAAAATTCTCATACTCTTATAAAAATTTAAAACCACTTAATATGCCATGCGATAAATAAACAATGTATATGAATTCAATTAATTAAAAAAATTATTTTTGTATCGCCAATAATTTAAAAATAAAATTAATAATTCATATCAAATTTTCAGACGTTTTCCTGTATTAGGTGAAAATAAAAAGAGTACAAAACCATGTAAAAGAATCTAAACACGTGGCTGTTAATTAGAGTATCAATCAAAAGGGGACTAAACTGAAAATAACGTAACTTTGTGGACTAAAAACGTAGCATCAACACAAGTGAGCTGAGCCCAATTGCTAAAGTTCCCGTACCTCTGCCTACTCCGTCTACCTGCAGGATTGCCGTCGCCGGTTTGTCTACCAAGGTTAGTCCCACTACAGTGCCGCCGCCGTCGCGGGTTCTTTTACTTGCCGCTGTTTATTTGCTATGTTCAGAATGTTTCGAATTGTTTTCTTTATTTGTTACTTTCCGATCATGCAATGCTGTAGTCTACTGTAACATAAATCTAGTTTGCTCCATTTTTTCTCACTCGTTAGAAGCCAAAAGCATAGGTAAAGTCCCGATTTTATCTTTTGTTACCATTCCAAAATTGTTCACAAACCCTGCTGATTTTACCATAGTCATTGAAAGTTTTCCTAATCACAGGTCAAAATGGGGCCAAACTTTAATCCATTCCTCGTATTGTTCTTGACTATTCGGTGTTTCCTTTGGGTAAATTCAAAGTTGGATTGGTTTTCACTTGTTGCCCAAACCCCAGTAAGATGGATGGATATGTGTATTATTCATTAGGAATATCAGTTTTATCTACTTTTTCTAACAAGTTTTTCCACGCTCTTAAGTTACCAACTCATGCTGGGCATAGACACTTATCTGCAGTTGGCTTCTACCTCCAATGGTCGGATTAACGGAGTTAGATGAGTTTCAAATTGGTGTAAATACTCTCATTATAGATTCTTTTTGGGTGGTTGTGTTATCTTATAAATGACCATGTTGCAACAGCCTGATTGATGTATTCTCGTATGAGATGATATAGTCTATCTCACAGGAGTGAATTTGTGTAGTCTTCTATGTTTGCCTGTGATGTTTCAAGCCAATATCTGCACCTTATTTGAGGGAAAGATGTCTGATATTGCTAATTAAGAACACGGCGCCCACATCCTTATTAAATGTACCATTATGTCTCTTGTGGTTCCCTACTTAGTACCTTTTGCACCTTAACAGTGTTTGTGGGGATTAGAAATCTTGTCCTGATGGATAAATTTGAGTAAATGTGCTCTGCATATCTTGTGGTTGTGGCATATGAAATTTGAAAGATTTTCTAGAATTTATATGCTGGTATTGCTGTGACTGCATCCTTTCTCTGTAAGGCCCCATACTACCCTTGATAAAGTCCACTGCATTTTGATTTGTGACAGATCATTTAAAATGTATGTGAAATCTAAGTTGTCATGGAATGTGATAATACCTGCTGAGAATCTTGATGTTGAAGGCCTTATGCTTCAGAAGGCCATTGTTGTTCGCCTCTTGGATGACTTTGCTTCCAAGAAGGCCTCAAAAAATCTTGGTTACTTTATTGGTCTCTCGACATTGGAGAGGATTGGGGAAGGGAAAGTTCGAGAACATGCTGCTGATGTGCTTTTCCCTGTGGAATTCAGCTGCATTACCTTCAAGATACTACGTGGAGAGATCTTGGAAGGAGTGGTTGAAAAGATCTTGAAGCACGGCGTCTTTTTGAGATGTGGCCCCACTGACAAGATCTACCTATCTCATCAGAAGATGGCGGATTATAAGTATGTGCCTGGAGAAAATCCTATCTTTATGAATGAGAAGATGTCAAGAATTGAGAAAGAGACTGTGGTGCGTTTCATTGTGGTTGGAGCTAGGTATGTGGAGGCAGAGAAGGAATTCCAAGCTGTTGTGAGCCTGGAGGGTGATTATCTCGGACCTATCTGTTGTGAACCTGGAGGGTGATTATCTCGGACCTATCTCACAAAGTTCTGTTTAGATTTCAGTTATTTGCCGTTGTTGGATGTAAAGCTAACTTCTCCTATATCTGTGTTTAGTACTTTTTTGAACCGAATGTTACTTTTCGGTCGATTTTGCTGACACTTACTCATTTGTTTGCTCAAGTCCTGAAGTGGTCAAGGCATAGCATGTCTTTGCAGATAACTTTTACTTGTTAAGGTGATAAATTTACTTAAAATACCTTTCAATATCTCATATCAGATATGCCAATTACATGTCATAAAATGTTATAATCATCTGGTTTCACAATGATTAAAGGATTTTGGGTAGAAGAAAAAGTGCATGCATAACAAAGATGGAGTTTAGGACATGGATTGTGACCCCTCACCAAACTAGGATAGATGTCAAAATGCTCTTCATTTGCTACAAAATTGCCATATGAAATCACTACTATATATGGAGCCATTATTACTCCAACAAAGGGACTAAAGTTTTGTCAATCTACTTTATATAGCAGCAATGTTTGACATGCCTTACATGAAATAACCTCTTATATACTTGGAAAGTTATTTTTCACCAACCTCAATCAAGAATTTCAAAGAGGGAAAATGAAAAGGTATACTCAATATATTAAAGTAAAAGTAAGCCATGAGAGTAATCTTTCTACAGGGATACAATAAGGGTATTCTTTTCTACTTTGATCAACAAAGAATTAAGATAAATTATTCCATGGGTTTCACATAAGTATCTTTACAAAAGCAAGTCATTTTTAAGATAAAACCTACTATCACATGTTAAACTGCACTGATATTATAAAAGAAAATTGATAATCTAATTCATTTGTATATGCTTTTTAAAATACATTTTGGGAACCATTATTATGAATGTGAGGAAAGAAGCTTTGGTATATGATTACATGGGGCAAAAGCACTTTATCTTTGTCTACCACCAGTATGCAAATATCATTACCATTTCCTACTGTTGACCTGTCTTGTACTGAAACTTGACATAAATTGACATGAAAAAAATAAACTTGCTAATCAAGCTTTAGTTGATCCTAGTAATAGCCATGCTCATATGTTTTTGTGAAGAAATCACATGTTTGATGTTTGTTCAATTTTTGGTTAGAAAAGTGATATCTCCCATAAATCCAAATGATTGAAACTTGTGGTGTTATTCTTAAGTGCACATTTAAAAATTCTTCTCTTGTTATCATTGTGTCTCTATCAACCCCTTGCATTTGAGAGGAGAGTATATTAAGCCTATGACTAATTATGCAATGCTAACTGATTATCAACTTCAATTCAAATTCATACGGTCAGTCTCAAGTCTAAATAAAGGAGGAGGGTTGCGATAGACTGACAGTTAATATAAAACTATTGATGATGAATCCTCATGAATGTTTATATGAGACGAATTTAAATGAAGAAGTGGAATTCAAATAGCTAATCCAAATTTGTTTGAAACTGAGGCGTTGTTATTATTATAAATTTCACCAAAAAAGGCATTCTTATTTACCATCCATTCTGTTTCCTATATCTACTGTAGTAACTTTTGGTATATGAAAAGTAAAGGTTATTGCTATTATTATATGTAGCTAGCAATTTTGCACAAGACATGAAGAAATGGACACTTATTCTTTTTGTTCAATGATCTGAAAGTGTAACTGCACATTCCGCTAGTGATATTGTCCGCTTTTGGGTCTAGGGCCCACGGCTTTAAGACGTATCACTAGTAGGTAAGACTTATTTAATTACATATTCAACATCTCTCATGTGTTTTGCCGATATGAAAATTCTCGTCTTGATATGTGTATTATAGAAAGTAGTTCTTTATACAAGAAGCAAAAGATACTTACTGGTAGAGCTAATACAATTTACAAGTTGTCTTTTTAGCAAAAAAAGAGGGGGAAAAGAAAGATGTCTTTAGTCTAATCAAGTTAACATGCTCATCATTACAACCTAGATTAAATAAAGTTAGTATTATTATCCTTGTTTGTCACAAGAGAGAAAAAAAAAAGCTATAAAAGCTAAGAATGTTATAAAGTGAAAAAACTTTAAAAGAGTCCTTTAATTGCTTGCATAGTTTTAAAAGTCCATATCTCACTGCAAAAAACAATTTGTCATCTAGAGTTTCCTCTTCCATTATAGTACCTTACTTTCCCTAAAAAAAATCAGATTTCTTCAGTGCTACATTAGCTGCCCTTTTTAAGCTGCAGTTCTAGGAATTAATACTGATTTTCTTGTAATCTGAGGAATCAAGAATGAGGAAATATTGGCTGTCAATTACTTTAGTCTTTGCTTTTTTTGTACTTCCACATTTCATTGTTTGTTTATCCAATGAAGAGATTCAACTCAACAGCCAGTTGATTAGCATCAACCAACATGTTACCAAGGTATGAACACCCCCCCTCCCCCCCTTTCTGTGTACATAGACAGATTCAGGATTTAAATCTGACGAGTTCTATATTGATTTTAGTTACTAAAGGTTGAAACTTTAGTTATTTTTCACATATATGTTTATATGAGGGTGGTTCCCTCAATTGCGGCATCACCTTCATCATCTCTCGGATAGGTTGATGGGCTTTTGGAAAATTCGATATGAGCGAACTCCAGAAGCATCAGACCATCTGTAATGTGACATAGGAAGATTTTTACTTTCTTTTCCTTTATGCTTTTTCCCAAACAAGGAATGAGAATTTGACAAGTAATGCAAAATATTATACAGGTGAATTCTCACATAATATTTGATATTGAAATTCATGGAATATTATTATGGGCT
This sequence comes from Solanum virginianum, assembly GCA_000787875.1. NCBI lineage: Eukaryota > Viridiplantae > Streptophyta > Magnoliopsida > Solanales > Solanaceae > Solanum > Solanum virginianum. The sequence goes on along the minus strand of DF360137.1, from coordinate 30,577 downwards.
TCAATGGGATTCTTGATGCCTGCTGGAATACTCACAATAAGACTCTCCAACACAGAGGAGTGTAGCAGAACAAAACTCAAAGTTCTATTTTATGTTCATGGAACTCTTCAGGTAATAACACTACTTTCCTTGTTTGTCTAGTTCTACTCGACATGATTTTTTTTTTTTAAATTTTGTAATCTTAAATCAAATATATGTAAAATGCATCATAATGCACTTAAATATTAAACACGACACATGAAAAATTAAAATCAGAGAGTTATACAATAAAGCAGACAAATAAATTGATATGGATTGAGTATTTAATTTCAAATTTTGAAAAAACTTTTGAAAATGAATTGAATATGTTGAAAGAAAAAAAAGGCTTTTTGACATCTCTTTGATGAATGATATTGTCTGTACTCCATTCTACGTGACACTTTTTCCTTTTTGATCTGCTCCAAAAAGAATATTATCTTACTCTAGTTGGAAATAATTTAACGTTAAAATTCCCCTTGAACCTTTAATAAAATAATTTTCAATCACACAAATATCTCAGAATGATTTTAGATTACAAATTTTAAAAGTCTTATTTTTTCTATTAAATACTATGCCAAGTAAGGTGTCACGGAAAATAGAATGGGGAGCAGATGTTTCTTTTGAGCCATGACAGGTAATAATCATAAATTGATCTTTACTTTATTCTGCTACTTAATTATCATAGGTGCACTTTAATCATATTAAGGGTTAAAAAGTTCAAAATTTATTTATCTGAGCCCACAGTTTGGTGGGAGTTATAAGTTAAACAGATTTGACTATGATTACCACCATTATAATTTGTAAGTGGCAAGTAATGAGAATTAATTTAACTAATTAACAATTAAAAATTATATTCTTTCTTTTTTTTTGTTTCAATTTTTAATTGAAAAGGTGTTCTCTGTGGTGTTGGCTACTGCTGGAGGTGTGCTATCAATAAAGAGCTTTGAGAATTTGTTCAACAACAATCACCAAAGAATAGGCTTAGCACTTTATGTGGCCATCTATGTCCAATTACTTATGGGATTTCGAAGGCCTAAGAGGTACCTTTTCCTTTATTTTCTATGCCGAATTCCTTTAGAGAGTTGTCTCGAGTTTTTATATATTCTTTATCTATCCACTTATATTTTTTATTTCGTATATAAATACTATCCTGCTGAAAGTCATTCGAGTTTTTCCTAGAAGTATTGAAATGAGTTACTTTTGTAGCACCTTGTATTTCCTTAAATTTCTTGTTTGCCTTTTTGCCTTTTTCTTTATAAATTAAGATGATGTTGGAGTCATTTTTCATGTAAATCAATTATACTATTGGGTATTTATTGTTTGTTAGTAATACAAGTATCGAGTAGCTTTATTCACCAATTTATGAATGAAAGTGGATTATTTAGAGTACATTTTCTTTCTATATTAAAATTTAAACGCTAATTTTGTCAATGATTTTCACCAATTTAATTAACATTTTATCACATCCTTAAGCCTTATGTAGTATAGTTTTGCATAATCTCAAATATTATCAGTTCTGGTATGTAGACCAAATAATACAATGTAGTCCATGATCCTTGGATGCCAAAGGCGTCCTTGGGGTAATCTTGTAGTTTCTACGGGATGAAGATGATGAGATTGGTCCATGAATTTTCTTTCTTCTTCTTTTGCCACATTTTGCTCAAATAATTGAAGGAAAATGCATCAAACTATTTTGCAAAATTCCTTTAGATAGAGTTGTCTCGAGCCCGTATATATTCTCTATCTACTCGCCTATATTTTTTGTTTCGTGTACAAATACCATCCTACTCAAAATCGTTCGAGCTTTTCCTAAAAGTATTGGCATGAGTTACTTTTATAGCACTTAGTATTTCCTTAAATTTCCTGTTTGCCCTTTTGAACCTATGCTTTTCTTTATAAAGATGATGTTGGAGTCATTTTCATGTAAATCAATTATATTATTGGGTATTTATTGTTTTTCAGTAATATAAGTATCAAGTAGCTTTATTCACCAATTTATGAATGAAAATAAATTATCTAGAGTATATTTTTTTCTATATTAAAATTTGAATGCTAATCTTGTCAATGATTTTCACCAATTTTATTTCACATCCTTAAGCCTTATGTAGTATACTTTTGCATAATCTCAAATGTTATCAGTTCTAGTATGTAGACCAAGTAATACAATATAGTCTGTGATCCTTGGATGCCAAAGGCATCCTTGGGGTGATCTTGTAATTTCTGCGGGATGAAGATGATGAGGTCGGTCCATGAATTTTCTTTCCTCTTTCTTTTGCCACATTTTGTTCAAATAATTGAAGGAAAATAATGCATCAAACTATTCACAAGTATAATGTAATGTCTATATGAGTAATATACATCTAGGGGACTCTATGGTTCAATTAAACCTATTGATTTCAACAGAATTATGAGTACATACACCCTCCCCACCCCAAGAAAAAAATTCAAAATATAAACATATAATTAAGTCACGCTCATTATCAATCAACTAACTCTGAATCTTGAATTCGCCTCAACATGTAATAATGGAGTAGGTTTTATGGGATTTAACTTAGAACTAACCTACTATGAACTATTTTTGGAATGCAGGGGAAGTAAAGGAAGAATTGTATGGTACTTTTTCCATTGGCTACTTGGAACAACAATATGTTTGGCAGGAATTATCAACACCTACACAGGCTTAAATGCTTACCATGAAAAAACATCTAAATCAATAAGCCTTTGGACAATAATTTTTACAGCACAAATTTCATTCATGGGATTTTTCTATCTTTTCCAAGACAAATG
>DF360137.1:10003-27710 GCA_000787875.1 Solanum virginianum | reverse complement strand
TCTTTTCCAAGACAAATGGGAATACATACAAAAGCAAGGAGTCATGCTTGAAAATAATGAAACTATAACACCCCAAGTGGAAATTGTTGTTCCTCAGAATGATGAACAAAAGATGATTATGAGAACTGAGTCAGGAAGGAAAAGCAATGCACTTGGGACTTTTTTTTCTAGAAGCAATGTCCTAAACAAATTATTTCAACAAACTTGAAATGTTTCATGTGTTTTTTTGGGAAATATTTTGAGTGTACTAGAGTTTGGTGTATTTTTATTTGACATGCCATTTTTAGATTTTTAGGAGATGTATTCTTGTACATAAAATAGAGTCATTCATCGCGTTTGTATTGTGTGACGATATCTATTACATATATATAAGTGTGGATAAGCAGACACGTCTCTGTCGACATGCCTGCTTTAGCTGCCTGCCTAAGCAGACAACTACCGATTGACGTTTCTACTTAAGCAGACAGCTGTCGACTGATGCGTCTGATTCAATTGCTTATTTTTATTTTATCATTTTTATTAATTATTTCCTCAATTGTTTCAACTGTAATTTTACAATATTGCCCCTAATAAATCATTTTCTCAGTTTCAACTATGATTTTATTATACTAATTTAAGAGTAATTTAAAATGATGCCATATTTTCAAGCTAAATTTGTGAACTACTACTTACTAAAAAGGTTCATTTAGAATTCTTTAAAAAATGAAAATTTTTAGTCTTTCAAAAGATTACTCCAAAAAGACTCCATAGTCTTTGGGAATTCTAGCAAGATAATAACTTTGCATCACATTGTCCTTATTTTTAGTGCTAAGTTTAATTTTGTTCTTCAAGTATAATTTCGAACAAAGTAATCTTTTATTTCTATTAGAAGTGCACATTATTGATCACGTTCAACATATTTATTTGTTTATTTTTGACTTAATTTATTTTAAAAGAATATTATTTTAATTTTATGATCTTAAATTAAAAATAAACATAGCATAAAAAAGCAGAATGCAGCTAATGTGCACGTGTGGTCAATCAAATAATACAAAGTCACAATTATTTATCAAAAAGAAAAATAAAGGTTTTTTGAAAAATAAATTTAAAAAAATGGAAGACAAAAAAATTAAAATATAGTAATATTATTCCTCTCGTAATAACTTGTTCTAATGCTAAAAATCATCGCTCTCTTTTCAAAACACCTTCAATCACTTTTTGCATTTACTGATTCGACATTCTCAATCTTCTTTTCTGTGGACAAAAACCAATTTTATTCACAATCACATTTGAATGACAAGACTAAATTAAGCGTCTGTTTAAATTGATTTATATTTTTAATTTTAACATTTAAACACTTTTTAAATTTTAAAATATTTGCATAATCCAAAAAAACTTTCTTAAAATTGAAAAAGTACAAAACTTATAAACTACTTTAGAAAAAAATCTACAGAGGACCACCATTTGAATTTTTTTTCACTAAACTATTCTCAATAAAAGATAATTCAAGGAATATTTTAATCCAACGGTAGATTCGGAATCTTATCTCTTCCCTGTTGCTTGAGATACCCTCTGTGACTGTGAGAATCTCCATTCTCCCAACACCTCAAATGGCTTCTTCAGATCACCATATGCATGACCATGACCACCACCATCATCATCATCATGACCATAGCCATGAGTACAAACTTGCTCTGTCATTTAAAATTTTTTTTTTGAGGGGGGGTGGGTGGTTGATTCTCGATTAATTAAGTGGCTTAATTTGTAATCAGGGACACAAAAGCAACATCATGGGTAGGAGCAGATGGGAAAGTATACCATAGCCATGATGGGCTGGCTCCTCATTCTCATGAACCTATTTACTCACCTGGCTACTTTACCAGAAGGGCACTTCCACTTATTGACAGGAATTTCAGTGAAAGAGCCTTTACTATTGGAATTGGTGGCCCTGTTGGTACTGGGTACTTCTTGATTTGATTTCCCTAAAATTTCAGTAAATTTATGTCTTTTTATTTGGGTGTGTGTGTTATGGTTCCAAAGGATGTACCGGATATGGACAGATCCAATAAGATTTTATTCTTGAACAAAAATTCATTTTTTAATTTATTTCATCTATTCCATGACCGGAACAGGGAAGGATACACGTTACACTGCGATTTTGCATCAGAAGAGAGGCCTTATTTGGCCACCCCCGGAGCAACTGTTCATGCCATTATGGGAAACCCTTTACGAAGGAGATACATTAGTTACATTTATATATGAAAAATCGAGATCTGGTGATATAAGACAGGGTCTTCTAATAAGTCATACGGAAGAAAATCAATTTATGGATGGAATCAAATATGCATTATTTACAGACAAAAGTATTCGGTGTGTGTGTTTATTTGGGCGTGTGTGTTTTCAAGTAAAAGGGGTTTCAGTATTTGAGAGGAAAAATGCCATCTTTGAGAAATGAGAGCAGAAGGGGGAGGATGATATTTAGTAGCTTTTGGTATCTGTTATAAGCAGGATATTCCTTCAGCTGCAGCAACACAAGTAAAATGGACCCTTTTTATAGATAAAAAATTCTAACTTTAGAATCCTGTATATAGACGTATCTAACTGTACGAGTATTTACATGCTATCATTTGCTTTTCATTATTAGTCATTTTCCTTTTTTTGTTTTTTCCTTTTCCTTTTTCCATATCTAGTATCTTCTGCTCATGTTCAGGAAACAACCTGTCTATCTCTGTGATAGTGGTAAGGTCTCCATACATTATACCCTCCTCACCCTCCACAGACCTTAATTGTGGGATTCCAGTGGGTATGTTGTTGTTTGTGTAGTATTAGTTTTTGCTATTCCCTTTCTTCCACATTTGGTTTCTTTGTTGTGTAATTAGTTGGTAAAACTTTGGTTGAATGTGTTGAGATTTTGAGGGGACTAATTATTCTTTTATATGCAGGAAAACAGCTTTAATGCTGGCGTTATGTAAAATCTTAAGGGAAAAATACAGTCTTGCAGCTGTATGTACCACCAAATGGTTTCTTTCTTTGTCATAGTTACTTCATGAACGATTGCGAGTCTGCCAATTGTTTGGAACTTGAGAATTCCTTTTTATTGTTTGAAGTACGAAGCTGAATTTAGTTGATGTTTTCCGTATCTTTCTCTACCTCATCATTAGAAATTCTAGATGAAGATGGGATTACATGCAATTTGCCTTTTGACCGATTCATTCAAGGGCATAACATCATTCTTTGTTCTACAAATGGCTTTAAGGTTATCTGAATAGGTCATGTTCTTGTTTAATTAAGAGCTCCTTCCTACATATCACGGATCGACATAAGCAGAAACTTTGAACAAAATATTAAGGACTTCACTAGATATTTTTAGTTTGACAGGAAATAAGTTATGTGTAAGCATGTCTTTGGTGTTAAATTCCTTTGCTCTTTCATCACTTTCCAAGTCTATGTTCAATCTTCACTTTTTTTCGTTTTAGGCTATAGAATGAATTTTGTCTATGTTAAGATACATTGCTTTGTAGGTAACAAATGATATATTCACAAAAGAAGATGGAGAGTTCTTAATAAAACATGGAGCATTGCCGGAGGAAAGGATTCGAGCTGTGGAAACAGGAGGATGCCCACATGCAGCTATTAGGGAAGATATAAGCATTAACCTTGGACCTCTTGAGGAGCTTTCAAATTTGTACAAAGCAGACATACTACTCTGTGAATCTGGTGGAGGTAATTGGTCATAGAAATTGTTTGCAGGCACAAACTGATAAGGATATCTAAGTTTGTATTTTCTGTAAGATACTGTCTGTCTTACATCATTGCTTTACTTGGTTTGTTAGAAGACACAATATCACTATGATCAGATATTGACCCATTTCAACTTAGGTCTCTCATCATTTAATCAAATTCCCTTCATTGCAGACAACCTAGCTGCCAACTTCAGTAGGGAACTTGCTGACTACATAATCTACATAATAGATGTATCAGCTGGCGACAAAATTCCTCGAAAAGGAGGTCCCGGAATTACGCAAGCAGATCTCCTTGTATGTTTATTATTTTGCACATTTTGACCTCAAAAATTGATCATGTGTAAACTTCTGTATGCACATGATCAAATTATTATATGATTGTTGGTTCTTAAATTTTAGGTGATAAATAAGACCGACTTAGCACCTGCTGTGGGAGCAGATTTGTCTGTCATGGAGCGTGATGCACTTCGAATGCGGGATGGTGGCCCTTTTGTTTTTGCTCAGGTTTATTCATTTTCTCGTCTCTATACATTTTTGTTTTTGGTAATGTTACTAATAGAAAATAAATGACACTCAAATCAAATCACCTCTGTTCAATCTTTTTTTATTTGACTTCTTGTAGAGATTGTAACTGGTGGGCACTAATAAAGACCGCCTTATTAACTCTCCAGTATTTGAAGAATAAACAATGATGTGAAGATACAAAATGTCATTTGTGAATTCTTGAAATGTAAAAAAGTTCATCAGGAAACAACTCCATTTGTCCAATTTTTCTTCTACCTTCTATCTGTATAGCCTGTCCGAGAAACATCAACCTTTCTTCATAAATAGACTTTCTATCTCCAAAAAGTCAAAAATCAACTCATAGTAGTACCATTTGCAGTCTGCATTTGATTTGACTTCAGTATATTATACTCTTGTCATCTTAAATAAACTTTAGCACAACAAGATATTTTGAAACTGATCCTGAATTTACATGCTATTCAAAAATAGCTTGGTCACTTTGGGACTGATGATTTGAGAGAATATAGTAGTAAGGGTGTAAAAAGTCGTATTGGTTTCGCGTTTGCAATTTCAACTTTTGCCTGGCTATGTAAGATTTCATGTGGCACTCGCTTTCGTAAATTGTGACTACACAATGACACAAGGCAACAGTGAAAGAAATTGTTTTTCATACATGTTTTGTTCTCTTTTAGTTTCTTGTGATTCTTTGGGGCATTTACCTCGTCTTCTATTTGAACTTGTTTGATGAAGGTGGAGAAGCTTCTGAATCTTCATTTATAAATATGCTTATCAAATATGCATTCTTAGTGACCAAATAACACAAATATTCTAGTTCAGATAGATTTCTTTGACAACATTCCTTCATATAGAAACTTGTTGAACTGAAAAAGAAAAGCAAGAATGGTAAAAGCAGAAGATTTGCCTACTATTAAGGTCAAGTGATAGAGAAAAGAATGACATTTCATTTGTGAAAACGAAATTTTCTTCTGCAAATGTGCGATTTAAACACAGGCACGTTACAGTATTGGAAGTTGGTTTGTTCATTGATACTGCGTATATTGCTTAGCTACACCATGGGAAAATGTCCCAGAGTTCATTTTCATCTATTGATTCCTAATGCTATATATGGATGTGTTGATTCAACTGCAGGTTAAGCATGGGGTTGGCGTAGAGGACATAGTAAACCACATCTTACAAGCTTGGGAAGTTGCAACAGGCAATAAGAAGCGCTGAAATTTCAGTTCAGCGGAAACTCTGTGGATCTTTTGGATCTGACATTCAATATCCCTGTTTCTGGACTAATATTAATCTACTGAATAATGCTTGTTATGTACAAGCAGTGAGTAATTTACAAATTTCTATATTTAATTTGGTTTGTTCGATCATCATTAATCATATTTACTTCCTTTTGGAAATAACCCCTCTGCCTTTACAAGTTAAAATTAAGGTTAAGGTTTGTGTATACTCTACCTTTTCAAACCCTCCGCTTGTGGTGTGTGTTTCTTCTTCTTGTCACTTAAAAGGTGTGTATTTCGCCTTTGTTCAAACTTAATAATTTGTTGGTTGGTTGAGTTTTTTTTTTTACGTAAGATCAAAAATATTTTCAAGCAAAACCATTCCAAGATATACTTTTTAATTATATAACCTTTATTTACAAGAAAGGACGTATTAAGTAATGGTATTTCATTTCAAAAAGCCAAAATAGACCATGCAGAAAAACAAACGCCACATACTAAAATGAAACACGCAAGACTAACAGGAGAGTTCTATTGCTAGCCTCTTGTCTTGGAGAAAATAAAAGAATCCACCAGCTTCACACAACAAGCCCCTATAGCTCAGTGGTAGAGCGCCAGTCTTGTAAACTGGAGGTCTGTAGTTCGATCCTGCATGGGGGCAACATGAGTTTTATAGAACACAGCCATATATTTTAGTGTGCAATCCATCTATCACCAAACTTTTCATATTTATGCCAAAATATTTCTGAGTCATTCATGTAGCGGCACATCTCAGCGATCTTCAAATCTGCTAAAATAAGTTTTTTTTTTGCTTCTAACATAGTCAAAATAGTCCAACATAAAATTTATTCGATTGGTGTTTCATCAGTCCCTTATGGTAAACTTCAATGCTGAAAATTTTGTCTCGAACACAAGGTCTGTCAAAAAAAATTATGAAGAATGTCATTCTACATATTAACGGAATATATAAATGTGTGCTTCTAAATATTCTATGGGACCACTATTAAGTACATTATGAGATACAAAGATTCAACTTTGGGACCTTATTTAACACTTAATGCTCTTATAACAAAACTAGCAGAAAACAAATTTTTTTATCTAGAGTTGACAAAGATCACACGAGAATAATTAAAGGGTAATAAGATTATACCCAAATCGTAAAATCTCAAAAAAAAAAAAAAAAACTTACTATAGTAGGGGATTGATTATTAATCGCCACTTCTTTTAATATACGCATTCTTGGTAATAAAGATGATAGTAAACAGTAGTGAAATTTGAAAGAGACGATGAAGATTGAGAAAATTAGAGTAAGCTTTTTAGCTATGGCTTATGAGAAGGAATGTAAAAAGCTTTTCGCACTTTATTTTTAAGTGAGGTCCAATGTTAACATTAACAGTGATTTTTAATGGGTTTGTTAATATTTAGGGCGGAGGATCAAATTGAGCACTTTTTTTTTAAAATCATTATATGTATAGCTTTCATTGATAACCAAAAAAAATTACAAGTATAATCCAGCAGCCTGTCTGTTATAGCCTTATCATTATAGTACCCGACTTCCACAATCTCTTTGTTACATTGCACTCAAAAAACAAGTGTGGAAATATCTCCATGCGTACTCCACAAAAGGCACAATCAATAGGAACATTGATTTCAATTCTCTACAATCTATCAACTATTGCCAATCTTCTCTGGATGTCTAGCCAAAAGATGAATTTATATCTAGAATGGATCCTAAAATGGAGATTCAATTGTTAAGCTCTGATCTTAAAAATACATGCATTTTATGAATTGAAAAATTTACCACCAATTTTAACCTTTTCTAGTTGGTGCTGCAAAATTGAGCACTTTTTGTAGTATATTTAAGGATCATATAGATCGCATGAAACATATTAAGAATCAAAAGAAAGCAAACCCTATATATCAAGGACTATTTTGATCATTTTCTTACCTTCAATGCTCCAGTGTTCCTATAAAATGTTTGTAAATTTCTCAGAGAACCCCTATAAAATGTAGTATTTCAAATAGAGGGTCCAACATTTTTCCGAGTTCTCAATCCTAACCCAAAACCCAAACACGGCGAGAAGAAGCAAAGGAACAACTAGAACTATCAAAAACCAATACAGTAGATATATCAATCAATCAAGCCAAATCGGTGTGTGAATTTGTGCATACATACAGCAAGAAATCTATGGCGGAAGAAGGAGAGAATAAGGAGAAGAAGAGGGTGGCTGTGGAGTCGTTAGGATGGCTAACGGAATCCACCATTATGCCCAAAAAAATCCGACCAATTGAAGGCGTCGGTGCTTCTTCCATCCTTGAGCTTAAAGCCCAATTATACAAATCTCAAGAAGAGGCCAAACGCGTTGCCAAAGAGACCATCCACCCTTCTGCTGCTGACCCAAACTATTCGCATCTGGAGGTCCACCGCGCCAAGAAGAAGATCACCGCCAAGAACGCTTATTCGTCTAAAAATCCTGGGGTTGATGCCAGAGAGGCCAAGTATTGTTTCTGCTCCCCTTGCCGTATTTACTCATTTTCAATTTTTTCATGTTCAGGATTCTAGGTTTTCATAATTGAGGCTAGAATATATTTTGGTAAGCTAAGAATATTTTGATGATAGTTTGATCATATCAAAGAGTGGAAACTAGCATTCCCCAGCAATTGGATTCTGTGATAAACTAAGACTTGAATTGGTCTTAAAGTGACTTACATATTGCAGTTGTATGGGCTTTGATAGTAGGATTGGGAAAGGATGGTGTTTAGTAAGTCATATGTAATTTTATTGTGATGCAATTATCGGGTTTGGAAATTTTATATTTTGTTCTGATTTCATTACATCATGAGGTGAACCTGGATTTTATATCATGAGGTGAACCTGGATTTAATAGTCCTGTACATGTTTACTCATATGATAATTCATGTATTTTCAAGGCGTAACTGTTAAGCAGTGGGAAAAGAATGCTCTGGCAGCACATCGCTGTCTTATGAGGCCGGTGAGACAGTAAACCTCCATGCTATTATCTGAATTGCTAGAGTAATTTGTGCTCCAGCTCTTTTCTATAGAACCAAATCATGTGTGTATGTGCCAGCAGCCTCCCCATAGCAAATTGTTTCGTCTTCCCATATCAAGTTCCCTTTGTACTTTGTATTCTTTTCTCACCTTTAGGCAGGGGGTTGGTGGAGAGTGTTTAATTAAATTAGAGATGGCAAAATCTTGCAGAAGAAAGTTTGTTTTAATAGAGAAGTAGCAAATTTCATGGTTTTTAGGCATATCCGTGACTTTCTATGAGAAGTTAATATTATTTTGATTCCATGACAGTGTATAAATGCTTGATTCATGTCTGTTTTCTCCTTCATTTAAGGGACAAGCTTGAGATGAAAGCAGTCAAGGATGGATCAGTAAGCTATGCTGCCTTAGAACGAAAAGCTAAGTTATACGATAAGCTGGTGAGGGGTGAGCTTTCTGACGGGGAGGAGGAAGAGAAGTATTGTGTTGATTTCTTTCGGAAGGGTCAGCAGCAGCAAAATTCTGAGCAGCTTCAACAGCATGACATTTCTCCTGCAGAACCAAGAGAAGAAGAAGATGGAGATGATGATGCCTCCCCACTATCAGACACAAAAGCTGCCGGACTTGGCCGCCAAACTGCCACATTTGACCGAAGTGAACATAAGCGTTTTGTAATGTATGTATTGCTAATTATAAACTATTTTAGCCTTAGATGTTTATATGGTCAATTAAGTAGAAAAAGAACCAGTTCCTGTGTTTTGCACTGCTTAAGATGATGTTTGTGAGACTTTGCAGTCACTTATAAGCCTGTCTGATTATTTTGTGCATAGCAGTATGTGTTGCAAGCACTTTCTGCTGATAGTATTTAATAGCTATTGGAAAATAAAACATCTATTCAATTTTGAAGGAAGATTACAAACCTATAAATGGTCAGAATGGTACTTGCTCATGTGATCAAACAAAGGATCCCATAAACAAACATAGAAAAGAGAAATAGTTAGAGCATTCATCAAAATAAAAAAATAACTGGTCACTGAATTTTGATGATGCGGAGTTTGGGTGCTATAACATCCTATGTATCTTAGGCTGTTCTTGATTGTCATCTTGAAGGAAACCCCTCTCCTCCTTCCTGTTCTTGTCTTTGCTTATTTTTCCATTCCTCTTCTCTGATAGTTTGCTTGAGAAGTAACTTTCTACCTGAGCAAAGAATCTAATCCCTAAATTTAACTAACAAGTGCAGAAAATTATTGCTAATTGTTTGCAAAGATCATCTACTGCTTTATCATTCTCTTTTCTTACCATGTTTAATGTTCACAATGTTTATCAACTTACATTTGCATGCATGTTACTGTTCTCAGGGAAGTTCATAAAGAAGCAAGTCAAGCCAGGGAAAAAGCATCAGAACTCAAGCTACGTAGGCAAGAACAAGTTGCAGCCCGTCGAGAAAAATTAAAGCAGGCTTATATCCGCAAGCAGATTGAGAAGTTGAAGGCTTCCAAGACAGAACAGACATAGACCAGAGGTAAACTTCTAACTTCTATGGTCAACAATAATGTTACTCTTTAAGCTTAGGCATCTGAAAGATTGTGAAATTGTCACCAGCTTTCCTTCAACTTCATGGCGATTGGTGACACCATTTTATTTGGAAGAATTTCAGTCTTTTACATTCTGGAGTATTGTGATTACTTCAAATTTTCACTAGAATATGACCTTTAGGTTATTGAACTGTCCAAATACTGTCCGTAGATTGTTGATTTCTTACTGACTGACATCATGAAGCATGATTGTTTTGGGACTTAACAACTGTGTGTTTGTTATTTACCTTCACAACTGACAGTCGCTCAATTTTATTTTATTTTATTTTTTGATGTGGTATGAAGAAATATTGAGGACCAACTGATTTTTCGGTTGCTGGTTTTAATTTTTATTTTTGAGTTAATAAACTGAACATATCTGACAGTGTATTTGTGTTTTTTGTACTATTACATAGGGAGGGATATAGTAGGAATCTAACCCACTCCTACCATGTGGAAGACTCACGCTGATATTTCATTAGACTATTAGCCTTGGTATTTTGGCAATGCATTGAATTCTAGACTGTTGGAATACATGTCAAATATTTTTTAAGGCACGTTTGGAGATGAGTTCTGTAACATCATTTGACATAAATGAATATATGTTTTTTTTTTTAAATTATGGCATGTTATAAATGAATATATGTTAAAATTTTTTTTTTTTGAGGCATGTTTGGAAATGAGTTTTACCTATTTGTATTGTTCATGCAATCTAATGTCGAGGAATTAGTCCGCGTTAAGGTGTTGCGTACACTAGATAAGCTGAAAAAAGTTGATTGTTTGATAAGTCATGTTCCATCAAGAATAATCTTTTTGAGAAGTTAAAGTGGTATTATAAATTAGAAAAGGATTAACAAAATGCTTCTGATTCTTGAATTATTTGAAATAGGTCAAAATCTATCCTTTCAATTTTTTTTGGCTCAAAAATAGCCTCCAACTAACCGGATAGCTCTAAAATACCCTTCCTACATACGGTTGCTCCAAGCAAAGCCAAATTGACCCATTTTCTAGTTATTAAAATGGAAAATTAAGGTATTTTTTTTTTCAAGGAGAGAGGAACAAGGAAGGGTAAACACCTAAATTGAGTGGCAAAAACTTTTAGCTGGGATTTACTAATATTTAGCCCATGCATTTGTAAGTAGGGGTGAGCATTCGGGCAGTTTGGATTGGATATGAAAGTTTCAGTTTTGTATTTAACATTAAAAGTTCAGCTGTAGTTTTCCACCATGGTGAACTCCCCTTTCTTGGGCTGTTAGTACCAGCACTTCATTTGTAGTCCTTGGCATGATATATTGCACTCCGTCATAAACAAGAAAAGCTTCTACAATTTCGCATGAACATGGCAGTGCAAAAACAAGTGGCAAAATGCTCTGATGATGTCTCCCACAAAACACATTTGCTACATAGGGGAAAACCCACTAAAGCAAACTACCTTCAAAAGAGCTTCGGATCTCCAGATTTGCTTCCATGACCAATGACTTAACATGAACTCACTTGTAATCACACCCTTGTTGCTATCGTGTTATATCTCGTGGTCTGTGTTATTTGGCTGCTTGCTTGTGTTTAAAAGACACAGAAGAATTAAGCAGCCCTATTCACCTCCCAGTTGTTAGTATTTCTGGTAGCAACAATTCCCCATATTCAATTTCTCTTGGTCATGACATTTGGACATCTTCAATTTGGCTCACAGGTGTTTTTGAGGCTGGAAGTCTGAATCTGTGCTTCATTTGAACAAGCCTGAGTTTAGCGAATCCAAGCATCAGCTTTAACAGCTTAATGGCGGGATGCATCTAGCACGTTGAAGTTGTGGACTTTCTTGGAAGAGACCAAGTAGTTTCAAGTTTCAGTGTAGTTTTATGTAGTAGAGAGCTCAATTGCGTTCCAATGTAAAATCAAAAGTTTCTTTTGTTTCCCATCATGTAAAAGCGATTATTTTGCAATCTTGATGGAAAAGAAAATTCTTGAATGTTTCTATTTTTACCCATTATGGAAAAGAAATTTTATTGTTGAGGCATCTGGTAAAATTCAACGGATATTCTACTATTGATGAGCAGAAGTATAGGATGTATAGAGTTGAGGGAAAATGTTCTTGTGACGCAACAAAAAGTGAAAAAATGCGACTCCACTGGGGATCGAACCCAGAATCTCTGGTTTCGTAGACCAGCGCCTTATCCATTGGGCCATGGAGTCTTTCATGCTGTTTTATCTTCCCTTTGATAATTATTTTGTATCTCAAAGTAGTTAACCTTGTGAATTTGGAGAACTTAACACTGTAATATATGATGCTAATTATTAATAACACAAACTTAATGTAGCATTTCTATTTCATTCAATATTCTACTTCTAACATTATCTTAGCCTAATGACTGCACAAAATACTAAGTATACATTATCATACCAGTGTTGTGAACTGATAATAATCTCAAAATTAAATTCTTTTGCAGTCGGAAACTTCCAGAAGATGAGTCGGTGTAAACAATATATAAGTTGGACCGAAGAAATTACAGCAGCATTCTGTAAAATCACTTTATCAAATTTCCAATTGATCATCTCCGGAATGCCTGAATCGCATTTACGGCGGAGGACGTCGCCGCCGGAGGAGCGGCTGCGAGAGATAGAAGTTCTCATATACTCCGCGGAGAACCTGAAGAACGTGAAGCACTTGACCAAGATGAGGACCTACGCCGAGGTCTACGTGGAGAAGGACGTCCACATGGCAAAAACTAAGGTAGCAGAGCACCGCGACGACGGCGACGACGGGACCAATCCAATCTGGAACCAGGTAGTGAAGGTGAAGTTCCACGAAAAGCTGCCGGGAAATGACATCATGGCAGCGTTAAACGTAGACATTTACGCTCACGGTCACCTTCGAGAGAAGCCGGTAGGGAGCGCTCGAGTTCTGCTCTCCGATGTGTTGAAGGACACGTCGTCGGCGTCGGAGATGCTGGAGAACAATCCGATCCAGTTTATGACATTGCTGGTTTGGAGACCCTCTGGGAGGCCACAAGGGCGGCTCAACCTGTGGGTCCCACCTACGGGGAGGTTTTTGGTACCGTTGAATTCGCTGTCGTTTAGTTTGAGGGCAAGAGACGGCGAAGAGGAGGTGGTAATGCTGGATACGCCGGCGGCAGCGGCAGCGGAGGAGGAGGAGAGTCGCAGTGCGGTGTAAGGATCTTCCAGCTGTGCATGGATGCCATTTGGTGTTGCATTTCTTCATCTCTTTACACCTTGTTTGGATGTAATAAGTTTGTTTTTATTGTAAGTTAAAAAACTGTTTCTACCAATTTATGGTTAAATATGGTCTGAAAATTGACAGTGCCTTCAAAATCTCATGAATTCTATGCGTTAGGAATAAGATAATTTTATATTGAATTAATTTTATATTTATTCCAAAAATAATTTCTAAGTTAGATTGATTCTAGTTCACTTTCACAATTTATTTTGTTTGAATTATTATTTTTGATTTTTTCCTATGGACTTGTTTTGCTACAATGAAAGCAAATATTTTTAACATTTTTCAATAATTCAAAAAAATAAGTATTTTTAAACTTAACTTTAACCTTGACTAGAGATTCGACTTGGTGAGATTTGGGTCAAAGGAGTTTGAGTCTTAATTCAAAATGAGTCTTGGTTTAAAGTTAAATTTTGATTTTTTTTTTAAAATTTTAGATCATGACTAAGCGTTGAATTTCAAATTTCGAATCTTTAATCTTAAATTCAAAATATATTCCAAGTTAGAATTTGATAAAAAAAAAATGAGTCAAATTCAAAGACTCAAACCTAGATTGATGGTAGGGGAGGGGTGGGAGTGTGATGCGATGGGAAAAGTGAATTGGTCAAGTTGGGTAAGTTATGGCTCAATTTTTTTTAGTCCATAGTTCAAATGATTTTTGGATTAATTTTAATCAAATTCAATTCACTCTATTCATTTGATATCTTTCATTATAATTTTTTTTATGATATATAAAATTATAATTTTTAAATTTAAAATTATTTAAAGTAAATTTTAGTTTTTGAATGATTGAAATTAAAATAACAGTTATCAATTTTTTGACAAAATTTTTTTTATATTAGAATGCTTGAATATATATCTAAACTTCATAATGAAACATTTGAAGTACGATCATTATATGTTCGTAGTTTGACCAACACCCACAATTTCAAAATATCAAATTGATTTCATTTAAACTTTTAACTATAAAAAATTGTTAATTTAATTCTTAAAAATAAAAATTATTACATAAATTTTGGACAAAGAAAGTTATAAGGAGAGGAAGTTATTACTGTTTGAATTGCGGATGTACAACCTTACTAGATTTGGCAAAAGCAGGCATTTGAGTATCTATAATCATAGAGAATGCGTACATATTTTTCTAATTAGGAAGCTTGATCGGTAGTAATTGTTATTGTCAAATAGAAATAAAGAAAATATTTGTGAATTGAAAAGACAAAAAAGAAAAAAAAATAATTATCACAAGTTGAACTTTGAACTCTCTTCGCTTCATTGTGACATCCTATTCTTTTTTGGTTCATCACAAAAAGAAGTCTCTTCGCTTCATTGTGACACCCTATTCTTTTTTGGTTCATCACAAAAGAATGTTATCTTATTCAAATTAAAAATAATTTATCTTTAAATTTTTTTTTTATTCTTAATGAAATAATTCTCAGACACACAAATATCTAAAGATAATTTAGACCACAGGTTTCAAAGATACTTCTTTTTTTCTTAAACATCACGCTAAGTTAAAAGATGTCAGAGACGGAGGAAATAATAATTTACTTCTAATTTTAGAAATTGGAATTTGTATGATATGGTTATTTCCTTATCATTTTTGAAACATACTTATCATTTTTTATGCATATTACAACCCCCGTCTTTATATTCCTAATATATTTTATGCTGATATTTTGCTTTTATTTTTTTCTTCAAAGAAGAAACTATTTTTTTAGTTTCTCGAGAACGGTCTAATATTAGTCAGTAGTTATCATTAATAAAATTTAACTTGTTAGGACTCATTTGATATAAAAGTCCATTCTTTTATAAGGAGAGAGAAAATTAAAAATATATATATATATAAAATTCTAATCATCATTCATTTAAAGAGATATTTTGATTCTAGCTAATTGATCAAATTATTCTTGATTTTTTAAATTCAGAATCTAATCAAACACAATATCATAAAACTAACATTGACAAGTTAATTTATCTATTTAGGTTGCCAAATTGCATTTTTGATCCATCTTAGAAATATAATTTAAATTAATTACATTTTACAATTTAAATGAAAAAAATAACTTTCTAGGTATATAAAAATAAAATTCTCTCATATTACAACCAAAAGGAAAAAGGTATAATGGGTCACAAACTAATTCTACCCTGTTTTGTAATTGCAATAGTAGCTTTATTGTGGAGAAGGAAACTACTCCCTCCCTCAATGTGACACCCTTTTTTTTAGTGTATCCGAAAAAATATCAAATCTTATTCAAATAAAAAGTAATTTACTTTTAAATTTTTTTTATTTATCTTTAATGAAATAATTATCAACCACATAAATATTTAAGAATGATTTTAAATCACAAGTTTCAAAAGTATTTCTTTTTTCTTAAATATTATGTCAAGTCAAAGAGTGTCACATAAAATGGGAAGGAGAGTAAAAACTAACAATACTACTAATAATTGGACTAATATATGTCATTTAGTCCAATTAATCCATAATCAAAAATCTCCCTAGAAACTTTAGGTTAATTTTTTTTCATAATTGCCAAGTAGTCCAAATTTTATCTAGTCTGTTCTACGCATGGGTTTTGAGATGAGGGTCCCTCGGAAACAGCCTCTCTACTTAGGTAGTGGTAAGGTCTGCGTACATTCTACCCTCCCCAGACCCCACTTGTGGGATTTCACTGGGTATGTTGTTGTTGTTGCCAAGTAGTCCAAATTCCAGGGGAGAGGTCCAAATCTAATACTGTCTTCAATGATGTTATTTTCATTGAAATTTGAATTAGATGGTCAAAATCTATATTCTTTTTTATGTAATTATAATTTTTTTAATTATATATTTATATATATATAAATTCGAAGCTGAGTCCACTCTTTCAGCATAACAGTAAATCTTTTGGAATAGAAAATCTAGGAAGCAATACTGTTGATTTTTAGATGCTCTGCACTTCAATGTAACATTAAAACTTGCAAACAGGATTACTTTATGACTTGCGATCATTATGAAGTACAGTACAACTTAATTTTGTAGATCTAAAAGGGAAAATGTCTAAAATTACTCATTTATTACACAAAATATTTTAATTCCAAAAATTTGTTATACTTTGAGACATTTCATATTCTTGTCATTTTCAAATTGTCACATTTTTTGACTGGATTCTACATATCAATAAAAATATTCAAATTTAACCCTCTACTTTTTGATTATTGCTTACAATTACGCTCAGTTAAACTTCAACTAATTAGAGCTTATGTTAACTAAGAGGAGTGACAAATATAATTAGTACGTACAATTTATCCTAACAACAAGAGGATAAATAACCAAGAGTGATGAGTATCTTTTACATCATAAAAAAATGCAAGATCAAACGCTAGAATGATAAATAAATTGAAATTGTATGAATTATTCTTCATCTTTAATTTCTGTCCTTCAATGTCTATACTTATTTCTCAACTAAAAATGATGTCATGTTGGCATAATTTAAGAATATGATGATACGAAAATATATATTTATATCGAATAACTTTAAATTTTTTATTTTGAGATGCGTCAGCTCAAAACAGGGGCAAAAGTGTCAATGTAAAACACGTTAGTTTGATTGGGCCCTTGTAGTTAACAAAAGAAATAAAAAACATATAATACCCCAGTTGGATCTGTTTCCACCCCCTCCAAAATAGACTTCTTTTTTCCAAGAGAGTTTCAGCCATGAGAATAAGAAAGCATGCCAAAATTTCTCCACTCCACTACTATGCTTCTTCTCAATTTCTCCTACAACAAGGTGATGTTTTACAGACTACCCGGTGCCAGCTCAATCAGTCTCCGTGGGATGTCATCACATTCTCCATTGACGAAGAGGTAGAAAATGATAATAGTATTAACCAACACACAGTACCTCTTCCTCCTCTTCCGCCACCGCCACCGCCACCACCGCCCTCTTCTTCTAACAAGGTCAGTTTAATAAATCTCCTTTTTCTTCTTCTCCTTTTACAGATCTATAGAATAAGGGTCATTTCATTTCTTCTTTGTCCCTTCATTTTTTTGGTTTTTGGTTTAGGGTTTTTTTATCCTCGCTAGGGTTAATGAAAGAATCTCAATCTCACCATTTTTGTCGTGTATTTACCCTTCTTTGTTCAAATTGTTTCACTGTTTCGCCCTATTTCCCAACGCACAACTTCTATTCTTTTGAGAAATAAAGTTTTTTTAATTTTTTCCTGATTTGCTTAGCTGCAGTTGGATGGATATGATAGTTGCGCTGTAAATGGGACCTTTTATGATTCTGAACAGAGGTAACTTTTACTTCAATTTGTTTTTACTATCTTTTTCACAAAAACGATAATTAGAAGTTCGATTCAAAACTTTGGCGTAACAGCTGGGTTTGTGTGTATATATATATTTAGATCGATTTGAAATTTCATTGAATTTACCCAGACCCCACTTGTGGGATTTC
>DF360138.1:91255-111378 GCA_000787875.1 Solanum virginianum | reverse complement strand
AGACTCGTAAATGACGGTAAGAGACATCCTTGCCGCTCCAAACCCTGTCAGAAACATCAAAATGCAAAGGAACACAAGGGGTTAGATTAATTATATGTATTACCATATTCAAAGCTTCATCCCAAAAAGAACCAGGCAACCCTGCATGTGAAAGCAAACATCTGACCCTTTCAACCAATGTTCTATTCATCCTTTCTGCTAAGCCATTCAACTGGGGTATTTTTGGTGGAGTCTTTTGATGTTGAATTCCTTGCTCTCTACAATAAGCATCAAAGGGGCCAATGTATTCACCTCCATTGTCAGTCCGAATACACTTAAGTTTCTTCCTTGTTTGCCTCTCAACTAGAGCATGAAATTGCTTAAACACATCTAGTACTTGATCTTTAGACTTCAAAGTATAAACCCATACCTTTCTTGAATGATCATCGATGAAAGTGACAAAATAAGAACACCCACCAAGTGTCCTAGTCTTCATGGGACCACAAACATCAGAATGTACAAGATCAAGTATGTTCTCCATTCTGAAGGGAGAATGCCTCTTGAAAGCAACTCTAGTTTGTTTTCCTGCCAAACAGTGAGAGCACTTCTTCAAATGAATATCATGCACACCGGATAACACATTCTTCTTTGAAAGAATAGACATCCCCTTTTCACTCATGTGACCAAGTCTCTTATGCCACAACTCGGATATGTCAACATTGTCTACAACATTGACAATGCTTTTGGAGATCTTCGGATGTGTCACATATAGCTTTGATTCCTTCTTACCTCTTGCCACGATTAAGGATCCGAGTGTGAGTTTCCATAAACCATTACCAAAACCGTTGTAATAACCATCTTCGTCAAGAAGACCTGTGGAGATAATATTGAGTCTCATATCTGGGACATGTTTTACATTATGCAAAACCAGTTCCACCCCTGTTTCGAACTTCAAGCCAATTTCTCCAATACCAACGACCTTTGATAACCCAGCATTACCCATTCTAACAACACCATAATCACCTGGAGTGTAAGATGAGTAGTAATCTCTTCGTGTTGCAACATGACACGAAGCTCCACTATCAAGAATCCAACTCGAATCATCGTGAGTAAGGTTTACCATATCATAATCACAACAAATAAAGAACTCATCAGTGGTAGTATTTACCTCAGCCTTATCACCACCATCTTCATCTTTCTTATGGTTGTTCTTTTGATTGTTGTAATTTTTCTTCTTGTTCTCTCTCTTCAACTGTCTGCAGAACCGAATTGTATGCCCTTTTCTACCACAATGGTAGCACTCAACATCAGCAAATTTTCCTTTACTGGAACTACTTCGGTGATTACCTCTGTTACTAGGACCTTTACTTTGACTTCTCCCCCGCCTTTCTGTGACCAAGACATCTGACTGTGAAGAAGAAGCCTGTGACTTTCTTCTCATTTCTTCATTCAGAATACTAGCCTTAGCCAATTCCATGGTAATAATACCATCTGGTGCAGAGTTGGACAATGATGTCCTAAAAGTCTCCCAAGAATCTGGTAGAGTACCAAGAAGCCATAAGCCTTGAATCTCATCTTCAAACTTGATGCCCATACCTGCAAGCTGATTTATAATACCTTGAAAAACATTCAAGTGATCAGTAATAGGAGACCCATCATTGTACTTTAATCTCATCATTTGTTTAATTAAAAACAATTTATTATTCCCAGTCTTTCGAGCATATAATTGCTCGAGCTTGTTACACAAAGTACGAGCATGTGTCTTCCCGCTAATATAGTTCAAAACATTATCATCAATCTATTGTCTAATATACCCGCAAACCTGTCTATGCAAAATAGTCCATTCTGCAACTATTTTATTCTCAGGTTTATCAGTACTAAAAATAGGCAAATAATAATCTTTCACATAAAGAAGGTCTTCCATTTTTTCTTTCCATACATCACACAATAAGAACACCAAAATTTTAGCGTAAAAAACCTTCCAAATTGAGAGTACAAACCACAGGACACCTAGTGCCGCTTAGAATCTACTAACCACAAGAGAGTATTCTCCACACCTTACAATGAAAATCCCAACGGTAAAGGTCTTCCCTTAGATGTTAGGAAGCTCCATACCAAAAATCAAGATGATCCAACGGTGCAATCTCCGGGGATCAAAGCTTTTCTGCAGCTTAGTTTTCAAAAACGGAAATGGAGAAAGTTTTTCTTCTCTCTTATTTTTCTTTTGTTCTCTCTGGCACCTGGATTCTCATACACTTACACACATATCTTTTTCTGAAAATTAAGGGATAAGAGAGTAGTCAATATGGGCCTTATTTTGTTGGGCTAATAAAATCAATCATAGGCTAGAAAAATAAATAACCCAACAATTACTGATCTTGTGTAGAGCAACAAACTAGAGCTTCAATGTCGAAAAATTTTGATCATGAATCCGAACTCGAACTCAAGGTCAAAGCAAACCATTCGGGAAGGAACTCTTAGATAGGACACTTGAAAATTTTCTAATTTTTTTTACTCTATTTTTCTGATCTCTTTCTCGTGTTACTTGTGTTTTTCTCTTCTTTCTTGGTGTCCTATTGTCTGTTTCTCGTGGCTCTATTTTTAGGAGAAATTCGAATTTGAAAATCTGGATTTGAAACTCCACAAATCATCAAGGACCGTTGTGCCATACCGAGTTTGCAAGAATCTTGAAGGAAATCACCTTTTCAGGCCAGAGATTTGGAAGGTTGTTCCGCCCTTGCCTTTGTCCCCCAGATATCTCGATGCGGCTATGGTTAAAAGGGAGAAAAGTTTTGAGAATCTTGCCAGGGGCAATGGAGGGTAGCACGAACAGCATAGGGCGGCACAATGGCTGCCATTTTGGTGGTGAGGAAAGGAGGGAAAGAAGATGAGGGGGCTAGGTTGGAGTTTTTTGGGGAAATCAGAGAAGATGGGTCTGATAGGGAGAAGAGAAAGCAACATTGATTTTTGTGGGGAAAGGGGAAAGGGAGATGAGGGAGATGTTGGGCATTGGGAAAGCTCATCTAATTTTGAGCCGTCTGAACGTTTGATAGGACGAATATATATATATATATATATATTAATAAATAAAATGCTGAATTAGTTAGGACCATTGGATTGAATTGGAGGGATCAGGATTTGATCTGAAGAAGCACAATCCTTGTGCTTCCTATGTGGCGCACGCGGATTGGCTGATTTTGAGAGGGGTTGGATTGCCAAGTTTTTGCCCACATAGCCTATTTAAAATATGATCAAATTATTTATTAAATAGTCATAGTTCAACAAATTAAAATAGTTATTTTGCAAGGTTAATTATTTTGACAAAATTTGTTCGTTCTAAAAATAAATTTGGCATGGGTTAGTAATAAAATTAATTTGTTAAGCTTTTGATTTCGACTAATGTATGAAAAAATACCTCTTTTTTTGAGACAAATTATTATTTTATCGGAAATTGATTTAGCACTTTTAAATGATACTTATTTGTCATAAGTTTCTCCAAATGGTAAAAGCAAATAGTAAATATTTGTATACGTATTTTTATTTAGTTTTTATAAGAAATAATATCCATAAACTAACCGTCCGAACAAAAAAAAATAAAAGATGAGAGGTTTGTTACTAATAACAAGATAACAATGACAACAATACTAATGTAAAAATAGTAGAAGTAGTAGTAGTAAAATATTTCATATTTCATAAAAGTTTTACCATCTTTCAAGAAAAATTTCTTTTAAAGTTTAACTAATTGAACACGGAAAGCCAGAACTAAAAATTTAAAATTTAAAATTATTAGAGAGGCAAAGTCAAAGAAAATAAATAAATAAATAAACAAATAAGTGATTACTTTGTACGATTAAGTTATTCACAAAAATTAATCATCCTAAAATAAAATTAGTATGGAAAAAATTAATTAGCTAAGCTTCTTCATATGAAAATATTACTTGTAACAACGAGGGATTGTATTTAACTAAGAATTAATTTAACACTTAATACATATTTATTTTTCACAAAACTTCTTTTTTTTTTAAAAAAAAAAGAAGCTAAAACAAGTAGTAAATATTTATTTTATTTTTCTTTTAAAAAATTTATATCTTTGTATGAAAATGATATCCATAACATGATTTGTCGAATAAAAAATGAGAAATTTATTAAAATAATAGTAATAATAAAAATAGTAATATCAATAATTATAATAATAACAATAGTAGTGATAGTAAAAATATTTCGTAAAAACACCATGATAAGTTATGTGTGCCTAATATTGATAGGTTTAGGAATTTAATTTTGGAAGACACACATAATTCATCCTACTCTGTTCACCCCGGTTCCACAAACATGTATAGAGACTTGAGGGAGGTGTATTGGTGGAGTGGTATGAAAAGGGATATTGCCTAGTTTGTAGCCGGTTGTCACAATTGACAATAAGTCAAAGTCGAACATCAAAGGCCGGGTGGCCTAGCCCAAGACATAGAAATTCCTACTTGGAAGTGGGAAGAGATCAATATGGTTTTTGTGATTGGTTTGCCAAAGACTAAAAACACTTTGATTCTATTTGGGTTATCATTGATAGGATGATAAAGTTGGCTCACTTTCTACCGATTAAAACAACTTATGATGCCAAGGATTATGCCAAGTTATATATTCATGAGTTGGTTAAGTTGCATGGAGTACCATTTTCTATTATTTCGGATTGTAGTGCTCAATTCCCTTCTCACTTTTGGAGATCCTTCTAAAAGGATCTTGGTACCAAAGTCAAGCTTAGCACATCTTTTGGAGATCCTTCCAACACTTGAGGATATGCTTAGGTCTTGTGTTTTGGAGTTCAAGGGTAGTTGGGATTAACATCTTCCATTCATTAAGTTTGCTTATAACAATAGTTATCACTCTAGTATTAGCATGGCTCCCTTGGATGCTTTATTTGGTAGGCGTTGTAGATCCCCGATTGGGTGATTTGATGTCGGGGAAATGGCTTTATTGGGCCCGGATTTGGTTATAGAAGCCTTAGAGAATGTGAGGTTGATAAGGGAGAGATTGAAGGCGGCTCAAAGTAGGAAAAAGTCCTACTCTGATATGACCATAGACCTTGAGTTTAATGTTGATGATTGGATGTATTTGAAGGTCTCACCTATGAAGGATTATGGGCTGGTTTGGCAAGAAAGGGAATTTGAGCCCAACGTTTGTAGGACCTTATAAAATTTTGAGGAGAATTGGTAAAAAAGTTACCTATGAATTGGAGTTGCCTACGGATATTAGTATGGTTCATCCGGTCTTCCATGTGTCTATGTTGAGGAAGTGTGTTGGTGACCCAAGTACTATTGAACCCTTAGAATTTATGGGTATTGTGGAGGATAACTTGACCTATGAGGAGGTCCCCATGGAAATATATGATAGGTAAGTAAAAAGGTTAAGAAACAAAGATATGACATCCGTCAAAGTCCTTTGGAGGAATAACAAGTTGAAAGTGCCACTTGGGAAGCCGAAGCGAACATGAAGAAGCGATATACATACCTCTTTCACTCTATTCAAGCCGAAGGTAACAATTTAAGTCCTATCTATGCTTACAAGTCTTATATTTTAGTTCTCATGTCATTTTTGCATGCATACATGTTCATGGTAACAAGTTTTGGTAATTTTTAATATATATGCTTGAAACTTTTCGAGAATGTCTTTAAGTGTATTTATTGCATTCATGTCTGGCTGAAAGATTCCTAATCACTCCTCCTATGTATGTTTTCTTTACATTTGGGGACAAATGTTCCCAAGGGGGACATATTGTAACACCTCTCATGTGCTTCAAAAATGTCCTATAGTGTATTTCTTGGATATCATAAAATCTGTGCATGATTTCATAAATCCAACTTCATATTCATTTTCAAGACACAAAATTGTGTAGAAAATAGGTGGACTTCGATTTTTAGATAACCCATAAAAGAAATTATTTTTCACTACAGGAGCCAAAACAGTGTAAGTACACGACCAGTCTGCGTCGCAGACTGGTGAAAATGTTGCTCTGCTTCAGGTCTGCGTCGCAGACTAGACGTGGATCAATTCTCCAGGTTTCTTCATTTTCTAATAAAGCAGGGGAATTTGGGTACCAATGCCTATATAGATGAGAAACTCTCATTCTTTATCCATTTTCAATCCTAAAGCTCTCTAGAATCTCGCAAATCCTCTCTAAAATATCATCAACTATCCCATAAAAATTCAAGAATCTCAAGAACTTACTTTGGATTTTCAAGAACTCAATTCAAGTCTCAAGTCTTCCTCAAATCTTTCTTCAAGAACTCCAAGATTTAGGTATGTGCCTCTTCATCCATAGGTCCTTTAACCCATGGAGCCCAACTTTTTTTTTAATGAAATTTCATGATTTCATGGTTAGATTCTTCATGGGTACTTCTTACTATGCATTATAAATATGAATTATGTTTGATTTTATCAAATATTGATTGATTATGCATGAATATCTATTGAAAGGTTATTCTATGAGTTGATTTATATCTATTGAAGCTATGCATGATATGAACTATGAAAAATATGAAAGAATGTGAACTTTTAAGATGGATTTCATGATACCCAAAATGAGAGTTTTACTACAATATTGACGGGGATATTTGAATGATTTTGAAATAAATTGATTTTACTCCTTATCTTACACTCTTAATTGCACGGTTTTAAGCATATATATATGTACTCACCATGTTTGACTAAATTTATATGACAATGATTCTTATGTTGATGAAAGGGTATTACATATTTTGGCAAGACAAGTATTTTATGGTAAATTATGGACTCCTAACCATGTATTAAACTCATGAAACGTTCCTATTATTTGTAAGCAAGATGTTGAGTGCTTATATTATATTCTACTCTCTTGTGAGTGAATAATGTCTACATGAAGGGGTCAAGCATGATAACTATTTACCCTCATGTAAAACTAAAGCTCACTCATAGGGGACAAGCGTGTTACAATCTCTACCCTCATGTAAAATGAGATGCCTACTAGAAGGGGTCAAGTCTATGCATTGTTTTTACTCTCTAGTACAAGGTATACACCACTTGTAGGGGTTAGGTATATAAATGAGCTACTTATGTCAAGTTATCATGTTTTTACAAGTCATTCATGTTATAATTAAATTTATGATTATTTCAAGTATTTCGTGGGATTAGACTTAACACCAAATGAGGCTTAAGGTGGGGGCTCGATCCAAGGGGTCCTTCTATAAAGTCTTGGTCTCTTAACTATGTGCCACCATAGGATTATATTATTTTCCTAAATGGGATTTACTAATGGATCCAACTAGGACAAGTTACCCATAAAGTGGGGTCATGTTTGGTTTACCTTGGCAAGTAGACCACTCATTTATTCAGGGGTGAAGTGAACATCCAGATTCCAAGTAGTAGCTCGCTTGGTCTTATATGCTGATTAGGGTATCCTCCCACATATGTATGTTATGTTATGCAAGATTGACTATTTATATACATATTTTAACTTAAGCATTGATCATACATGTTATATTGAGCTTATGTCTATTGATTATGATTATGCATCTTGAGTATTATGACTTATGTGTTTATTGCATTGCACCCTGCATACTTAGTACATTCTAAGTACTAGCACATACTTTTGCCTACATGATCTAACCATGTAGGGATTAGAGCTCCTATTCATCGTCCTTCTCCATGTGGCTAGTCGGATCATTTGAATATAACTTTGGGTGAGTCCTCAACTCCAGGGACAATATCTATCTTACTTTCATATTTTTCTTAAGACTTGTCTAATTTTTCGATACTTATCTTTAAGGGTGAGCATGGGAGATATCTTAGCCCCCGCTCCCGTCATATTTGAGGTGTTGTTAGATATGGATATTATATATCAAGCTTGACTCCTATTATGTCTATATTATCATGAAAGACTTCCCTTGGTCCCTATTCCCTTCTATGTGATGATGGGTATTGATGATGAGATGGAAGTCCCATGTCCCGACTCCCTTAGGTTTTATTATTACTTGTTTGTTGCCTTATTATGCTTCTGCAACCAAGGATATGTAAATGATATGCTAAGAGGCTTATTGGGGTACCTTCTGGTTCCCCATTTGTCATGTCACATCTAGACCCTAGGCTTAGGTCGTGGCAATTAAGGGATGAAATGTTATAGATCCACTAAAAAGTCCTCTTTTGGGACAAGAGAGACATAACCCATGTCCTATGATAGCTACGTAGCTTATAGGACTAGAGTTAATTATATTCTTACCTAAATCAATGTTCAATACTACTTTCAAAATATATGTTCATATCATCATCTCATCTAGTCATGTAGTGGATGTGTTTACTGACCACAAAAGTTTGCAGTATGTCTTCAGTCAGAAAGAGCTAACCTATGATAGAGGAGATGATTGGAGTTGTTCAAGGACTATAACATGAGTATTCTCTACCACCCGGGTAAAGCTAACATTGTTGCTGATACTCTTAGCAGGTTGTCAATGGGTAGTACAACCTATGTTGAGGAACAAAAGAAAGAGTTGACTAAGAAAGAGTATAGACTAGCCCGATTGGGAGTTCAACTTGAAGAGAATGATGAAAGAGGAGTCAATGTTCAGAATGGATCTCCTTTATCTTTACTAGTGGAGGTGAAAGAAAAGCAAGACCATGATCTTGTTCTACTTCAGTTGAAAGAAGTTATCCATAAATAGAAGGTGATGATTTTCTCCAAAGGAAAGATGGTGTGCTGAGATACTAGAGTAGATTATGCATACCAAGTATTGATGGTGTTCGAGATAGAATTATGGCTGAAGCCCATAACTCTAGATATTCCATTCATCCTGGCTCTACCAAGATGTACCACGACCTGAGGGAAGTCTATTCGTGGAGCGAAATGAAGAAAGATATTGCTAAATTTGTTTCTAAGTGCCTGAATTGTCAACAAGTTAAAGTTGAACATCAAAGGTTGTATGGATTGGCCCAAGACTTTGAGATTCACGAATGGAAGTGGGAGAGATCAATATGGACTTCATTACCGATCTACCGAGGTATCGAAGGCAACATGATTTGATATGGGTAATTATGGATGGGATGACTAAATTAACTCACTTCTTAGCAATTAAGATAACTGATACTGCAGAAAAGTATGCCAAGTTATACATCCACGAGATTATGAGGGTGCATGGATTTCTCTTGTCCATTATCTCAGATAGAGGAGCTCAATTCACATCCCAACTTTGGATATCTTTTCAGAAAATATTGGGTACTAAGGTGAACCTGAGTACTGCATTTCATCCTCAGACAGATGGCCTGGTAAAACGTACCATTCAAACCTTAGAGGATATGTTGAGGGCTTATGTCCTTAAATTTAAGGGAAATTGGGATGACCATTTACCTCAAATTGAATTTGCATATAACAAAGTTGTCATACAAGTATTCAGATGGCTCACTATAAAGGATTTATATAGTAGGAGATGTAGATTACCAATTAGGTGGTTCGAGGTTGGAGAAGTCAAGTTAATTGAGCCTGATCTTGTCCATCAATGGATGGAGAAGGTGAAGGTTATTAGAGAAAGGTTAAAGACTGCCCATAGCTGCCAAAAATCCTACACCAATATGAGGAGAAAGAGACTTGGAGTTTGAGGTGAATGATTGGATATACCTGAAAGTGTCACCCATGAAGGGTGTCATGAGATTTGGGAAAAAGGGGAAACTAATTCCACGCAATATTGGCCCCTACGGATTGTGAAGAGTATTGTGAAGGTCGCTTATGAGTTAGAGTTACCTTCTGAGCTAGATGTGATTCATCCAGTTTTTCACATCTCAATGTTGAAGAACATTGGTAATCCCTATTGAGAGTATTGGAGTAAAGGATAACTTATCCTATGATGAAGTTCCAGTCCAAATTCTTGATCATCAGATTCACATATTGAGGACTAAAGAGATAGTCTCAGTGAAAGTCTTGTGAAGGAATCAATTTGTTCAGAAAGCCACACAGGAAACTAAGGAGGATATGAAAGCTAAATACCAACATCTATTCATGCCTGATGATGAAAATGTTAAAGGTGACATCCTTACTCTTGATTTGGATTCATTTATCTATCCTTGAGTTGATTTGTCTATCCTTGAGTTTGAATAGCGATTGTCTAGATTGTTAATGTGTCGATAGTTTGATTGGTTGGCTGATTTTCGAGAAGAGTCTTGATTGTTATCCGTACGTCGATGTCCATCTTTACTCTTCATTCAAGGATGAATGATTCTAAGGGGGAGATACTGTAACACTCAGTAAAATTACCAAAATACCCCTAGATGAGAGGCGCTCGCATAACGTATCTTCTCAAACTTCGATGACAAATTCGAGGCCATAAATATGATTAACATGAAAAATTATGTGGTAAAATGGTCTTGGTTGATTTTTAGAGCAACTGAATTGAAAGATAATTTTTTGATGCGAAAATGCAATTCCACAAAAGTGCGCGACATATTCGCATTGCGGTCTTGCCGTGGACTTACACTTGGATGTGATCCCAATATTTTTTACGTGATCAGAAAACTCGATTGAAAAATTTTTGATAAAAAACTTGAAAACTGACCAAGTTCGCGACGCAAACTTGGTACGCCAAAGTGAAAATTTTTAGTTTTTTTGCGAGGGGCATTCCAGACTTGTTTCAACCCCTTATAAACTCAAACTATGATCAAAATAGGTTATTTTGAGCATAAAAAAGGTTTTTAATACTCATTCTTAAGCCTTTCTAAAGTTTTAACAAGGACTAGGGCTAAGAAGAAGAGAGGAAGAGTGAGGGTTCAAGGGAATTGAGGACGAATTCTAGCAAAATTGAATTTCAAATTCCATATCAGGTATATAAGGCTAAACTAAAACATGGAATGATTCTTCCATGTGCCTTTTGATTGAGAGAGATTGATAGATGAATGTATTGAGTCTTTATGCATGTGTTTCTTGATTGTTTTCTATACATATCTTATGTATTTTTACATGTTGATGATCATCATAAATTTGATATACTGAATGAATACTTTTACATGAGTTATTTCATAGACCCTATATGTTGTTTTGTAAAAGAATGCATGAATGAACCTAAGAATTGAGTCTAGAGCCTTGATTTGAGAATGTTGATTGTTATTGTGGTGTGAGCATTATGATGTGTTGATAGAACTTGATGGTCTTGTGAGTATTCATAATTGAACTCTAAAGATTGGTCTAATTGATTGTCCTTTTAATGATTGGTCTAAGTTTCTTTGAAAGATTGATTAAGAATGGAGTTGATTAGATGACTGATAGGTCGGAAGGCCCAATTGTGATAGAACTGATGGAATGATGAGAGTCCTTATGAGACTAATCGATATTGATTGAGATGGATTGTCTTATAAGCAATGAGTCATGGGAGGAGCACCGAAATGAGTAAGAGTAAGTCCAACTCGAACTCATTAACTACATTGCCAAGCGTAGGTGAGGATTAAATCTGTTAAATCGTATGTACCCTCTTGATTGGAAGTCTATAAAACAATAGCACTTGATGGACCCAATCCATTATGGATCTGATTTGTTCTTTACCTAGCAAGTATGAAATAACTTTGGCAACATCAACAAGATTGTTGTACAATCACTGGCTCATAAGTAATTATTATCAGATAAAAGAAACTTCTAAATAGGTTCTACACTGATAGTCCTCTGATTTGATTGGATCGGATTGGATTGGTATTGATTGATCATTGTCTAGTCTTTATTCTTGCTTTAGATAGACATTTGATATTCTGATTGCGTATTTTCTGAGTTGATATTATTCTACCTATATTTGTTTCATTTAGCCATTTTACGTACTCATACATTCCATGTACTAACATCCATTGTCAACACGCACTTCGTTGAAGATCTATTTCACACATCAACTGATTGGTGATGCCTCCTTGACTTTGGAGGATGCACATGATTTGTTTCATCTAGCTTTCTAGAGTTAGACATAGATTAACTTTATTTTGATTTGAGGTAGCCATGGGTTTGTCATTGCCTCTATTGAACAGTTGATAGAGTCTTCATAGACTAGAGTTTGATTGGTCATGAGATGAACATTTATTTGGGCTAGTTTTTTGCTTACTATCTAGTATTATTAAGTTGACTTGATCATTTACTTATTGAGATTTTCCACCCCTTTTTCTATCTTTAGTCATCTTTTGATTTGTTAAATATGTTGACTGAATGAATGTGATAAGGCCAAGTGGTCCGCTTGGGAACTAGCATTAGTCTCTAGGTGTTGGACACGTCCAGGCTATCCTCCCGGGGCATGATATATTATTAGTTTTCTTGTACATAGAAACTTCTTTAGTTTGAAACTTAAAGTCATTCATACAATATTTACTCATTGTATGAATTTGAGATTCAGGGCCGAGTGTGATTTCTCTCACTAATGGTGAATGATCAACAGTTGAGTATTCATCATAAACCTATAAATTGTATCCAAAATAATACAATTTAGTATAAAATAAATGCATTATTCCTATTAATTGAATATGATTAGGCTTTCACACTTACATAATTCTTTAACCATTTGAAAAACCTTGTACATATGGCTTCGTTGCCCCATATGTTTATGAACAAGCTGATATTGATATGTATATCTTGTTAGTTAGTAAACACTAATTAGTATATCTAATTTGACAATATAATGTAATACTTAGTTAAGATATAGCTGAATTTTCGGACAATTTAAGTAAAATATGCAGCATAGGCGATTGTATTTCCATAGCCGTGAAGCCTCATTTTTTATGCCTTTTAGATCCTCGACCACTTTGATTAAAAAATAAAATTGCTAAAAACATAAGATCACTATCACCTTCATCATTTTGATTTGGGTTATTTCTCCTGCATGGCACTTCATCTCCAAAGTAAAAAGAATACAATTCGCGAGTTTCTCTTGAAATATGAGCTTGAACAATTGATCCTTCAATCTGTCCCCTTTGCTTAATTGTTTGTTTGGAGCTTCTAATTTTTTTGTACGTACCAATTCAAATGTGTTAATCATGAATTTTATTGTTTATATAATTAGTATATATAATTAAGTACTTATATCATATTACATTTCAAATGGATACATCCACCTTATTTGAACTGGACCTCCAAGGTGAGCTTATCGTACAAGATGAATCGCAAGATGCTCCATCACATCAAAGAACCAAGGCTGAAAGATCCTCTCCAACTTTGCAGTAATGACATGAATATTTTCCTCCATCCTGTGTAAACTACTTTCAAACAACATTCCAGAATATTAATCTCTAAAGAAAAGACTTATCTCTATGATTGGTTTCCATATCCTGTCAGGAAAATGGCTAAAAGCGATAGGAAGCAAAGTTTCCATGAATACATGACAATCATAACTTTTCATACCTATCAATTTGCCTTCATTCAAGTTAGCCCATTTACCTAAATTTGAAGCATATCCCTTCAGAATACCTAAATTTTTAAGCCACTCATAAATTTCACGTTTTTCATCCATGGTGAATGAAAAACTGTTGTAGGCTTGACAATTTTACCATTTGATAGTTCCTGCAGCCACAATTCTTTCCTTCTATAATATTCCTTTAAGTCCATTCTAGCTCTTGGGTTGTCTTTTGTCTTGTCTTTAACATTCATCATTGTGTTGAATAAATTGTCAAAATAATTTTTCTCAATATGTATCATATTAAAATTATGTCGTAGGAGATTATCCTTCCAATATGGCAACTCCCAAAATATATTTTGTTTGGTTCACTTATGTTCAACACTGTATCCAGGAAGTCTAGAAGGTGGAACTTCTTTAACTTTAGGCAGTTGAAAAACTCTCTCCTAAATTTAATGCCTTGTTAGTGATGGGGGTGGGGGATCAATGTCAACCCTATTTTTTCTAGATGCATCTTTCATCCTTCTGAACTCGTGGTTCATTGGCAAGAATTGATGATGATAACTAAACCATGATTTATTCCTGCCATGCTTTAGGGTGAAAGTCTTACTCTGTTCCATACAATGAGGACAAGCAAGCTTTCTAGCAGTCATCTAACTAGACAACATGCCGTATACAGTCCATATTAAACAAGCACACATAACAAATTTTTATTTAGTTGATATGTCATAAATCAATACACCTTCAAACTATAGTTGCTTAAGCTCATCTATCAATGGTTGTAGATAGATATCAATCGAAATTTTTGGATTACGAGGACCCGAAATAATACAACTTAAAAATATGAATGGACTTGTCATGCACATTTTAGGAGGAAGATTATACGGAGTAAGAAATACTAGCCTATAAGAATAAGGCGAGGCAGAATTAGAGAATGGTGTCAAATCATCTACACACAGACCCAATCTGACAATTCTAGGCTCTTTACCAAAGTCGGATATACATTATCAAAATGCTTTCATGCTTCTATGTCAGATGGATGAGACAACACACTTGGCTGCCTTCTATATTCATGATGCTGTAACACACGGTAAAATTATAAAAATATCCCTAGATGAGAGGCACTCGTATAACATATCTTCCTAAACTCCGTTGGTAAATTTGAGGCCAAAAATGTGATCAGCATGAAAACTTATTTGGAAAAAAGATCTTGATTGATTTTTAGAGCAATCGAATCGAAAGATAATTTTTTGATGCAAAAATGCAATTCCAAAAAAGTACGCGACATGTCTATATCGCGGACTTGTCACAAATTTACACTTAATTGGGATTCTAATATTTTCTATAGGATTAGAAAATGGATCAAAAGAATTTTGGCAAAAATGCACAAGTACGCGACAGGGTGGTCCCCCGACCTATTCCACTGAAGTTCAAAAATTTAAATCTTTTAAGGAGCATTCCAGATATTTCTCCACCCCTTCCAAACTTATACCATGACCAATATAGGTCATTTTTGGCCTAAAAGGGATTTCAAAACCCATTCCTAGGTCTCTACGACGTCTAACTAAGAAACTAGGGCTAAGAAAAAGAGGATAGAGCAAGAGATTCAAGCAATTAGAGCAAAAACCTTTAGGAATTGATTGTCAAACTTCTTACCAGGTATGCAAGGCTAAACTAAAACATAGGAATGTTCTTCCATGTGCCCCTATTGATGGTAATAGAGAGATTGTGAAAGTGTTGACCTCTATACATTTTTCTTATGAATGTTTTCTTGTAAATTATATATATTCTATGTATTTTCATATGTTGATGATCATCATAAATTTGATTTTACAGTTTAAATACTTTTCATAAGTTATTTCATAAAACTCTACATGTTATTTTTATAAAAGAATGCATAAATGAACCTAAGGATTGAGTCTAGAGCCTTGATTTGAGAATATTGATTGTGATTGTGATGTGAGTATGACGATGGGCTGATAGAACTTGATGGTCCTAAGAGTCCCCATAATTGAACTCTAAAGATTTACCTAATTAATGGTCCTTTTAATGATTGGTCTAAGCTCCTTTGAAAAATTTGATTGAGAATTGAGTTAATCAGATGATTGATAGGCCGAAAGGCCCGATTGTGATAGAACTGATGGGTTGATGAGATGTCCCTATGAGACTAATTGATATGATTGATTGAGATAGATTGTCTTATGAACATTGAGTCTTGGGAGGAGTATCGAGCATCAAAATGAGTAAGAGTAAGACCAACTCGAACTCATTAACTATGTCGCCAAGAGGAGGTGAGGCTTGAACCATTAAATCAGATGTTCTCTCTTGATAATTCTAAAATCTAAATTCAAGCTAAAATATCCTAAAGTTCAACTTAAGAAGTATGTAAAGTTCATGTTCTCTCTTGATGGGAAGTCCCTAAAATAATAGTGGACTTCATTGACCGGATCCATTATAGATTTGATTTGTTATTTACTCGACAAGTATTGAATGGTTATGGCAACATCAGTGAGATTTTTTTACAATCACTGGCTCATAAGTGATTGTTGTCGGATAAGAGAAGCTCCTAGATAGGTTCTATACTGATAGTACTCTGATTGGATTAGATGTGAGTCACATTGGATTGGATTAGATTGATCAGTTATTGTCTACTCTTTGTTCTTGCTTTAGATAGACACTTAATATCCTGATTGAGTTCCTTATCTCTTGATTTGAGTTATCTGAGTTGATAGTATTCTACCTTGATGCATGTTTCATTCAGTCATTTTACATACTCGTATACTTTACGTACTGACATCTATTTGGACTGCATCATTTAATGATGCAGAGACTGGTACTAGAGATCATCAACAGACGCATCATTGAGGATCTATTACAATCAACTGAGTTGGCGAGCCCTCCCCTACTCCGGAGGATTCTCATTTATATTTTCATTTAGCTTTTAGAGTTAGACTTTAGACTTGTTCTATTTTGATTTGAGGTAGTCATGGGTTTGTCATTGGCACCAACCAATAGTTGATAGAGGCTTCATAGACTAGAGTCGATTCATTGATGGGATATTATGTTAAGCTAGTTTCATTCATACTAGCCAAATTGATTTGATATAATTATATATGACTCAGATTGTCCACCTTCTATTATTATAGTCTTCAGCTAATGTGTTAAATATGTTGATTGAGTGAGTGCGATGAGGCCAAGTGGTTCGCTTAGGGACTAGCAATAGTCTTTTAGTGCCAGCCACGTCTAGGGTACCCTCCCGTAGGGTGGTAGATGCCATATCATATGTAGGCCAGACCTCATCGATGCATACAACCTCTTTAGTCTAGGAATAAGAGGTAAGTAATGCATCACCTTGATTGGAACCATCTTTCCAGCAAGAGTCCTCTTATAACGATCATGACGACAAAAACTTACAATTTTTCAAGTCACTATCAGTGTTGTAGCATAACATGTAGCCATTAATACAACAATGAATTCTATCATATGACAATCCTAATTGGAAACCAATTTCTTTGCTTGATAGAAGTTCTTAGGTATGTTAAACTCAGGATTAACCAACTCACCCAAAAGATCAACCATTGAGTGTATATCCACATGAGGAATATTCCAATCAAATTTAATATTTATTAATCTAACAACAACTGACAAAGCAGAATGTGGACTCCCCTTACATAATGGACGACTAGCTTTTTCTAATTTTTCATAGAAGTATCTTGCTTTTTCATTAGGAGCTTCATTAGAAAAATGTTCAGGTTCCATCCCCCCTTGAACTTCGAAAGTATCACTAATCATTTTATGAACACTATAATGTTGAAACATGCCATGTTGATTCCTATCATGTTCAAATCTAATTTGGCCATGTGGTACAAGCATATTATATTCATCCACGGGCATCGAATTGTAAATTACATTATTCAGTCCTTTTGTTTCTTCATGATCTACCCATATAAAATGTCTGGGCTTAAATCATTTATGATACAAATGCACCATAACTTCATCTAGACTTAAAAATTTCAGGCACTTACATGCACTGCAGGGACACCTAACCAATTGATTTTTCTTAAAAATATCAAGTGTCATTGCATGATCAATAAAACTTCTAACACCGTCAATAAATATAGATTTCAACCCACCATCATTTTCATAATACATGTCATACATTCACAAACGATGATCCATCTACAAAAAAAACTAACCTTAATTAATTAGTTCAAGTACGTTCTTAAGTGAAAAATCCATAATTTTAAGTTCTAAATTATATTCTTAAGTTAAAAATAATCCCAAAGTTAAAGTTCTAAATTATGTTCTTAAGTTAAAAATAATCCTAAAGTGGAACTTAAGAAATTTCTTAATAGCAAACTTTCAAATTTCAAGTATAATTAAAGTTCAAGTATTTAAAAGTTAAGAATTTATACAAAGTTGAAAAAATTTCTGAGTACTTACTTAAAAATCCTAAAGTTCAAGTTAATTCTAAAATCTAAATTCAAGCTAAAATATCCTAAAGTTCAACTTAAGAAGTATGTAAAGTTCAAGTTCTAAATTCTATTCATCAAATTAAACTTCACAATTTAAAGTTTATTTATATCCTACAATATAATAATTCAAGTTGTCTAAAGTTCAAAAGTTGAATTTTTCTAAGTTAACAACAAACTTTCAACTTTCAAGTGGAGAATTTCTAAGTACTTAATTAAAAATCCTAAAGTTAAAGTTCTCAAATCTAAGTTCAAGTTAGAAAATCCTAAAGTAACTAATTCCAACAACAAAATAAAATCAAAGCTAAAGTGGAAATTAATTTCAACAACTAAACTAAGTCAAAGTTAAAATGCAAATTACTTCCAACAACTCAATCATATCAAAGTTAAAGTGCAAACTAATTCCAACAACTAAACTAATTCAAAGTTAATGCAAATTAATTCCAATAACTAAATCAAATTAAAGTTAAAGTGCAAACTAATTCCAACAACTAAAGGTGGTCTCTTATCCTACACCAGTGCATAGTTTCATTTGAGTTGTTACTTCACATACAGTATTTTCTGCCTTACATATTCAGTATATTATCTCGTATTGATGTCCCTTACGGGGGACCTGCATTTCATGTTGCAGGTACAGGTGCTAGTAGATCTCCCCAATAGGAGTACAGGATTTCCAGCTGATTTTACCAAGCTGCAGGTTGCTTCGGAGCTTTGCGTGTCTAGAGCTTATATTTTTTTGTTGTACAGTTAGTCGAGGCGGGGCTTATCCCGACCCTTATCAGATACTTTTCCTTATCTAGAGGCTTTTTACACTATGTAAATTAAAGTGTGGTCATGTCTCGTACCTTAGACAATGTGGCCCCAATGGCCTAGTCATATGTATTTCCTTTTGGCTTTTTATTACTGTTTACTTTCTTAAAGGCATGTTGAATTCATATCGGCTTAATTAATATGATTTGAGCATCTCTCGATCACCTCTTGAACTAGTTTTGGGATTGAGGTAGATTCAAGATTAAATTTTTTTAACATAGTATTAGATTAAGATTCA
The DNA here is from genome assembly GCA_000787875.1 of Solanum virginianum. NCBI lineage: Eukaryota > Viridiplantae > Streptophyta > Magnoliopsida > Solanales > Solanaceae > Solanum > Solanum virginianum. The sequence continues at coordinate 92,512 of DF360138.1, read as the reverse complement.
TCCTCATATTCATTTCATAGATACAGGTTGGTTCTCCCGAGCCTTATCGGCATAGGTACCAGTCCGCCTTAAGTGGGACTTTAGGCGTGGTAGAAGTGGTATCAGAGAGGGTCGTCCTAGGGGTTCTACAAAGTTGTGTCTATGTAGAGACTTGTTTATCGATGTGTTGTGCACGACATTTATAAGAAGGAGGCTACGTGGCTTCTAGGAATTGTTACTTTTTTTTCATTCTTTATCGTACCATAGAGCCAAGTGTAATGGGTGGATTATGTCTAACTCCTAAATTATTTTGTATAGCAAGTATGCCAGAAACCAGGAAGAACAAAGGTAAAGGGAAGGAAGTAGAAGTGGTCGTTGGTATAGCTAGTCAGGTGAGACAACGAAATGAGGCTCAAGGTGAGTCTCCGTCATAGACATCTCCACCTCTTCCAGCTCCTGATGAACCCGAAAGTAGTCAAATTATCCCAGAACCACCTATCCTCACAAACATCTCCAACTTCTCTAGCTCTTGATGAACCTGGAAGTAGTGAAATTCTCTCAGAACTACCTATCGATGCTACCGTGCAGGATTTAAGAAATGCAGTCCAACTGTTGACTTGTATAGTTGCTAGCCAAGGTCAAAGACAGAAAGGTCCAATTACAGGTGCAGGTGGTGGGAATAGGGCAGCTGGTACGAGGATACATGATTTTCTTAATTTGGACCCTCCATCATTTACTGGGTCAGATCCTAATGAAGATCCCCAAGACTTTATTGATCAGATTCTTGAGGATATGTGATTTTCTTAATTTGGACCCTCCATCATTCAGTGGGTTAGATCTTAATGAAGATCCCAAAGACTTTATGTATTAGATTCAGCGTATTTTAGATCTTATGCATATGAGTGGTATAGAAGCTGCTGAGTTAGCGACATATAGGTTGAAGGATGTGGCTATATTGTGGTATGAAGCTTGAAAGCAATCTAAGGGTATAGATGTACCTCCAACTACCTGGAAGGAGTTCAAAGAGGCATTTCTTGACCATTATATGAAGCTTGGAAGTAATCTAAGGGTATAGATGCACCTCCAACTACCTAGAAAGAGTTCAAAGAGGCATTTCTTGATCATTACTTGCCATTAGAGATTCAAGAGGCCCATGCAGATTAGTTTTTGCACCTTCACCAAGGGCATATGAGCGTAAGGGAGTATAGCCTTTAATTTAATTCCCTGTCTAGGTATGCTCCTAATATAGTTGCTACTATGGCAGATAGAGTTCATCGA
>DF360138.1:24221-78768 GCA_000787875.1 Solanum virginianum | reverse complement strand
TGAAAGAATTCAAAAGCTATCCTAATATCGAATTATGGAGATATTAGAATGCTTGGGATTGGTATTTGAAGGGTCAATGTTGGAATGCAGCCGAGTTTTCAAAATTGAGCTCGCCTACTTATTCTTGGACTTAGAAATCAGGCTACTTGTAGTTCGACTCTATCGGTTGAAGGGAAAATCTCTTATTCTGAGATAGACATCCTAACGATCCCCGCCTATATATCCTGGGACTCAGGAATCAGGCTGCATGTAGTTCGACTCTATGGGTTGAAGGGAAACTCTCTTATTCTGAGAGACCCCTGGTTCAGGAGGAGTGACAAACAGATTAAATTATGAAAAAGAGGCTTGCAACCTCTTAATCACAAATGTGATGCACTTCACACCTACAATTAAGAATTTACACGGATATAGTTTTCAAAACTCTTGGTATAATGTCACTCGGATTGGAAGATTGGCTCCGGTGAGGATTGAGATCACCTAGATGAGAAAGTGAAAACTAATGGACTCACAGAAGTTCCCACATGCCTTCTGACAGGGGTGTGGTTGGATTGTGGTGGTAGTCGCTTTTCAGCTCATGTCCGAAAAGTTTGACACCCCTTTTCAGACTATGTCTCAGTTCGCTGCTAAGAAAAAGTTCCACGTTGTGCTGCATCCTTTTTTATGACGTCCACACCTGTGGTTTATTTTGAGAATTCATCCCTTTGGATGTTCTCGATAAGACTAAAACAAATGTTAGTAAAATCATAACTTGAATTAAAGTTGACATCTTTTACCACATTGGAATCGGATAAAAATAGCCTTTCTTGGCGATGGATATATCATCATATAATGGCCCTCTTGGCAATGAGTACGCAATAGCTTTCTTGCCAATGAGTATATAATGGCCGTAGAAGAAGATGAAGGTGAACGGGAATGGGGAATTGGGAATGGGTTACGCNTTGGCAATGAGTACGCAATAGCTTTCTTGCCAATGAGTATATAATGGCCGTCTTGGCAATGATTATACAATGGTCCTCTTGGCAATGAGTATGCAATAGCCTTCTTGGCAATGATTATATAATGGCCCTCTTGGCAATGAGTATATAATGTCCCTCTTGGCAATGAGTATGCAATGTCCTTCTTGGCAATGATTATATAATGGCCCTCTTGGCAATGATTATGCAATGGCCCTCTTGGCAATGAGTATGCAGTGACCCTCTTGGCAATGATTATACAATGGCCCTCTTGGCAATGATTATGCAATGGCCCTCTTGGCAATGGTTATGCAATGGCCCTCTTGGCAATGGTTATGCAATGGCCCTCTTGGCAGGGTAGGTTGATTAGGATGGCAATGATTATACAATGGCCCTCTTGGCAATGATTATGCAATGGCCCTCTTGGCAATGGTTATGCAATGGCCCTCTTGGCAATGATTATGCAATGGCCCTCTTGGCAATGATTATGCAATAGCCTTCTTGGTAATGATTATGCAATGGCCCTCTTGGCAATGAGTATGCAATTGCCCTCTTGGCAAAAGAAAATAAATATACAATAGTCCTCTTGGCGATAGGAAATAAAATAATGCTCTAGGCACAACTGTAAAATAAAATAACCTCTTTTTGAGATGTATGACGAAATCAGTTGCTAGGGATTTGAATGAGATGGAACCATCTACGCCTCGGTTATTGTCTTGTGGATAAGGCCTGCAGAGATTTCCTGGGTGAAGTGGTGACCTTAGCCACTGTGCCAAGTTATCTTATCTCCTGCATTAAGAAAAATATGTTATAACTCATAACAGACTGATAGAAAGAGAATCTAAAAGTGAAAAGAGTAATGAGTAAATATAGAAGTTATCTGGAGTTATCCAGCTTGTATCGGTCTGGATGAAATTTTCAATTCTTAGCACTTGCGCCAAATTGTCTTATAGAGCCCCTGTGGGTCCACAGACGTCTTACGACTTTAATTCCTGCATCCAAAGAAAAATGCTTAGTTTGAAAGAGAACTGATCCGTGTTGATTCTTCAATTGGTTGCTCCTCATCTTGTGACTTTAGTTCCTGCATCCAAAGAAAAATACTTAATTTCAAAGTGAATTGATCTGTATTGATTCTTCGATTGTCTGCTCTTCATCTTATCCCGATAAAGTGCTTTGATCTCTCATTTTCTCGGTTGTCTTTGAATTTCTGATCAGGTGGAGAATCCTTAAGCGGCTTTCAAATTTGTAATAATGCTTAGCAAAATTTTGAGGGCAACCTCAAAATTTTTGTCCCAGTTTAGATGTTATCAGGGATCGATAGTTTATCGGAAGCACCTTGAGAATTTTTTGAGACCTTTCAAAAAATTCTGTCCTAGTTGAAGTTTCATCATGTTCTGAACTTCGATTGGTTGAAGATGAATTTTTTGTTCAGAATTTTTGAGTTCCTCTCAAAATTCTGTCCCAATTTCCTTTCTGGGAGTATGACCGAGCCGTTGTGGCGCCTACGTATCCCATTGGAGCAAGAATCAGGTCAAACATAGTTCTCCTCTTGGGGGTAGAGAAATATTTTAATTAAGAAAATGACCGAGGCCGACATAGACCGCCTATGTATCTCATTCTTTGAGAATTCTAACAAATGTAGTTCCAAAGAAGAATAAAAGTGAGAATAATGGGATGATCGAGGTCGACATAGGTCGCCTACATATCTCATTCTTGAGAATTTAGGTCAAACGTAGTTCATTGAAGAATAAAAGTGAGAATAATAGGATGGCTGAGGCCGACATAGGCCGCCTACGTATCTCATTCTTGAGAATTCAAGTCAAACGTAGTTCATTGAAAAATAGAAATGGTTACAAGCAAATTGTGCGAATACAGGAAAAGGACACTCTGAGTAGCATTTCTTGACAGCATATGAGTTGATCATCAAATGGTGGTGAGTGATCTTTGTGCTAAATCCAAACACGTCCTAACAAAATGTGGTGGGATCAATGTCCAGCTATTATTGGTAACGTTCACTATTTTAAGTGTATACCAATTTTCTTCTCTCAATCATACCAGTCATGCTTCCTCATGATCAGGTAAAGGAATATTGTTGACATTGGGGGTGACAGTCTGAAGAACAACCATGTCACGATCAATTAAGTCCTGGATTTTTTGCTTCAAACTTATGCAATCCTCAGTGTCATTTCCGGTACTGTTAGAGTGATAAGCGCAAGCCTGATCACCCCTAAAGAAATAAGAATTAGTATTCATGGCTCTCGGAGGGGCAGGCTGGATCAATCCTGCAGCTGACGATCTCTCAAACAGCTTTGTCTGGCTTTCGGCGAGTGGAGTGAAACCCTAGGGGGTTTCTTATATGCATTTGGACAGGGAGGATTATAGTTATTTTGTGGAGGTGGAGGCACTCGACGGTGATAGGATGGTTTCGACGAGGGAGTGCCGGAGTCTGGAATCTTGGGTATGGAGGCCTTTTGTAATTTGACTGTGGGATTTGGAGATTTGGGATTGGATAGCTGGCAGAGGGAATTTGATAAGTTGGTTGGATGTGGGAACAATTTTGCAGTAAAGATTGGTAGTTTGGGGTGATGTTTAGATATTGTGTGGGTTGATAATAGGGAGGAGGGTGATATTGTGGGGTAGGTTGATTAGGAGAAGGAAAATGAAATGGAGGCCTCCTGTCATTTGGACCAGGAAGATTAGCAGTGATGGCCAAGTTTGCTAGTTCTTGAGTCTTCTTCATTTCCTTTCTTACTTTGCTAGCTCCTGAGTCTTTTTCATTTCTGTCTTCATATCAACCATCTGTTACATCAACTGTGCAATCAACTCGTTTTGTTGTGTGATAATGGGATCTGTCACAGTGATCTCAGTCAGGCTTGCATCATCATTGTGGCCTGTTATTTTTCTTTTCCACTGGTCTTGGTCGGGAGAGGGATCTTTGGATGCCTTTGATCTAGTGAAATAATGATGATCGGCCATCTTTATCAACACAGATCAATTCTAAATTATCTACCAAATGAAAACAACTCAAAAGACAAAAGTGTTAGTCCTTGTGCATAATGAATAATGCAAAATATCACACAGAAAGACAAACACATATTAGTTGCATTGTTTGAAGACATACAAACTCCTGAAGATAGAAAGTGACTAAAATAGGCGAAATGTTACCTATTCAAGATTTAAGAGATTTGTGAATAGGCAAAATGTTGCTTATTCAACTTTTTTTTCTTTGTACGAAAGGATGACGCAAAATATCACACAAAAAGACAAATACATATATATTTTTTTTAGGGGGCGAATTTGATAGTTTTATGTTTTGATGATTCCTTTGTAAGAGAGGATGACGGGAAAGAAAATACTTTTTCTAAAATGGGGGGCCGAGCCGTGAGAGGCTGCCTACGTATCTCACAAAGGAGAAATCAGACCTTACGTAGTTCTAAAGCCTGAAACTTTTTGAACTGGAATGAGAAAATTCACCTTTTACAAGCAAGATTTTTGAATTTTGAGAGTGGAGTTCAATTTTGTTGAGAAACTTAAGACTCGAAGAGTATTTGGACAAACTCTTGATAGTGACTTGATTTATATGCTTAAGGGATTCTAGAAACTTTCGACAAGAAATGGGCTAGAAGTCTTCAAACAAAGCAACATAATCACACAAACAATTATAAAGCATATCACGTAAACAGATATTGCGCGTCCTAAACAGATATGTGACCCTTTTGCGCCAAGGGTAGGCCTAAGGATTTGAAGGATGTATACGTAAGTTTAAACGGTCCATTGCCCTAAAATATTTGTACAATCTTTATAAATAAACTTAATGGGATACATAATTTTGGAGAGGGATGTATACAAAAATTAGTCTCACACAGGGGAATAGTCTTAAACTAAATCTTCGTGAAAAATTTCTTCTTCTTGAACTTTTCATCAACTCTGAACGCCTTTGAATGTAATGCCTTGTAAACAACCTTCTTTTAATTAAAATGCTATTAAAATAAACTCCCGACACTGAGGAACAAAGGTTCGTCAAACAACATATACATCCTTCAAATATAAACATATAAGCATGATCGTCCATTTGGGCCGGCGGCCACTTTGGACTCAAGGTGGTCTTTCTAATGGGCCCAACACGCCTTATGTGTTGGGTCATCTTAGGCCAATGCTTAAAAGTAGGGATTTGGCTTTGCTCTATCCTAGGTATCTAAGAGTGACTTTTGAATGGACCGGGTACCCAGGCGGACAACTTGAGCTGGAAATCATGACAACCATTGGATGCACTGCGTTTCAACAACTTATCACTTATTCCGAAAGGGTTAAGTATTTGGGGATCTGGCTGTGATCTTGCAAAACCATCCTCCCAGATACAAGAGATACAATAGGAAATGTCATGAAATGCAAATGACAGTTTAATATCAAATTTAAATAAGATAAAGCAAATAAGGCAATATAACAAATCAACAGTTAGTCAAACAATCTAATCTGATAGTTAGAACCTAATTAAATATCCCCAGCGGAGCCGCCATTTCTGTTATCCCAAAAAATGACCGACTCTTTCTCAAAAATCATATTCGATACCCAATCGATTTACGTACGAATCAAATTCCCAAAAATTAAAAGAAAACAGAGTCGCCACCTAATTTTAAGGATAATTAGGAAACCAATTAAATTTTAAAACCTAATAAAAAAGTCGAGAAAATGGGTAAGAGTTCAATTTTCACCTTGAGAAGAACTTAATCACTCAAGATGACCGCTAATGTGCGGTCGACTGGCGATTAGGGTGTTTGACTAATGTTTTTGAAAATATTTGACTTAATTTGAAAATATTGATTGCATTTTTAAAGAAAGTAACTTAATTTAAAGGGGTTAGATTAAAGCATAATAAAATAAAATAAAGTGTTAGAGTTAGTATTAAGCAACAAATATATCAAATAATGTATAAATACAAAAAATTAAAATGAGATTGGGCTAGGCAGGCCTAATCCTCCACCTGCCAAAGAAAACTTCTTCGGGCCTGCCAAACCCATTAAAAAACTGCCCATCTTGAGCATTTTTGGGCTTCTACCCATGTTTACCTGTGATATGCATTTGGTGTATATCAATGTATATTTTACTGATTTTCACCTTCAAAACCTGTATCTCAGCTTCCAAAACTTGTAACAAGCTCCCCCTACTGTATATTCCTTATGCTATAGGTTGGGCTGACTCGAAGAGGGCTGTTGGGCCTCCATGGCCTAACGAATTACAAACGATGGGAGAGAAGCCCATTTGGGGTTCCGAAGGATTTACATGCATCAAACGAAATAAATTGGAATAAGGAGCAATAGAATAACCTCAAATGAGACCAAATACTGGAACGGAAAAAAGACTTCACACAACCACACCAAGAGACAACCAAAAATAGAGAAAACTGAATGATGCCATTTGATGCGAGGGAATATCATCTCAATATAATAACCCTTTAAAAACTAACTATCATGTATCTCTCTCAACAATAGCACAAGGGAACAATAAATCAACAAATCAACAGTAAACTGAAAAGAACTGGATGAAACAAACGAACCAGCAAACAGGATGACCACACAAAGCCATTAACACTAGTTTTAACATTAGACGAGCAGAAGACATTTTGCGTTTTTTGACTTATAAGAAACCAAATCACATGAACTTGACAAGATAGACTCAATTCATATGAGATCAGAACCAAAACCAGACTGGGACTGCTAATAACCTGGAAATTTAGCTATTTTAAAAACATCAGAACAGCGTCACACTATTAACTGTAAGGCTAAATTCAATTCACATGAGATCAGAACCAAAATCAGACTGGGACTGCCAATAACCTGGAAATTTTAGCTATTTTAAAAACATCAGAACAGTGTCACACCATTAACTGTAAGGCTAAATCTGTATGCTTCAAGAACTTAATTAAATAGACATCTTGAGTCTTGTTCTTAGTGTGTCATGGACAAGGATAACCATTCTTGAAGCGCACATAACAACAGATAGGCAGGAACAACCCCTCAATGTAATTTTTAAGCAAGCAAATTTCAAGTTTCAGAGCACTATGATCTAGAGTTACGACATGAACAAGGAATAGATTTTCCATATATAGCTACGAGCAATTATATGTAATAATTTGGACAGAAAGCCAAGAGAAAACAGGATCATATGATAAGGTAGACACATACTCGACAAGTTAATTTATAGAAATATAGACAGCACTTACAGAACCAGAGATATTACCAGATAAATTGATCAATTAGACTTGGGACTTACAACATCATATTTGCAAGAAAAAGATCATTTCATACTAGTTCTTGATTCTTGATAGGCTAATAGTGAACAAAACAACAACAAAACAGCTCCGACTAATGTACAGTATCATAAGTGCATATTTGGTTGATCTAAAACCTACTATTTGAAATTGTTTTTTCAGCAAAAGAGAACTAAGGACTTACATGGAAGAGTTGGTTTTCGGTTTTGTCTCAGATCCTTGCATGTTTGTTCTCTTTTGTTCTTATTCTTAAATATGAAATTTGTGATTCGTCACTGTTGACTATCCTTCTTGCTATACTAGGTAATTCCTTAAAGGATTTAAAAAATTATTTGCCTGTGTGATTAAATATTATGTTGGCTAGGCAGTCTGCAAGTTGGTTCCCCTCTCTGAATATATGTTGAATTGTTGCATGTTATTTTTGCATGTCGATTCGTCACAATATAGCGAGCTCAAAAAAAGCAAACGGGGGCAAACATGACAACTTTGATACAGCTACAAGATTCTCATTTTTGAATATACTATATGAAACTTAAACGATATGAAGAAGAGTGAGACGAGGGCGTTACCTGTATTGGAGCAGCGAAGTGAGACAATGATCTTGACGAAGCTTCTTTACCACAATGAAAACTCGTACAAAAATTTCTAGACTTGAAGCCCAACTCTTCTGACTTTTGAATCTACAAATAAGGTATGGCTAAGGCTTTATGAAATTAAGAACGGCTTAAGAAAAACGAAGTGAGTTTTCTCAGGTTTTCGAATCTAATCGCGACTGCCTCATTTTTTCTTCGCCGCCCCTCTCCCTATTTAAAGGGTCACTTAGGGTTTCGGGGGGGAGTCCATCGTTAGCGACGATGTCGAGGTTGCCTTTAATGGTTTGTCGAGTCATTCGGAAGGGTTTGAAGTTAAGGGTGTCAGGGGCATGCGAATTTGCATTAAAGAAGAAGATGAAGGTGAACGAGAATGGGGAATTGGGAATAGGTTACGCGTGAGATGAGATGGTATAGGGATTTGGGGTGGTCGGTTTGGGGACTGGAGCTGGTCGGGGAATGTTGGTTTGTTCCAGTTTTGTTTTGATTTTTGGTTTTTCTGGTTTTGGGGCTACTTCTTATTCTTGAAGAAGAAGATGGGAAATGGGGTATACGTGTGAGGGGAAAGTAAAAGGAATTGGGGGCGCGTGGCCTCTACGCGCGGGAATAATTTTTAATTAAATTTTTTTTGATAAAATAGATAAATATTTTAAAATTGTAAAAAATTAAACAAATCAGGTAATTTGTAATGTGGAGGATAAAAATTCGGTGTCAACATGCAGGACGGCAGGAGTGGTGGTAGCTGGCGATGGCACAGGGCAAGGGGGAGGGGAGATGGGTGAAATCGGAGGAGAGGGGAGGGGAGGGTTCTAGAGTGAGAGAGAAAGGAGAAAATAAGGGGGGGAAATGGGCTGCTGAGGGATATATTAAAAGGGAGCAACCAATGGCGTCGCTTAGTTTGTCGCCCCTCATTTAAAACAATTGACCTATTTTGACCAAAAAAGTGACAGACTGAGTGATGCAGTCTGTCACTATATTTTTTTAAAATAAATTTAAAATTTATTTATATATCAGAAAATAATTTAAATATTTTAACTAAGTGACGGACGACATCTACTAGTCCGTCATTTTTTTAAAATTAAAAAAATAATAAGAAATAATTTTGATGAACTGTGTCACTTTTCTATTAAGTAATTATATATTAATTGAAAAAATTGGTGAAAAATTCTGTCAAAAAAAAGACAGACATATGGATACTGTCTGTCGCTTTTGTTGTTATTATTTTTTTTTTTGAATTTAATGAGCTCAATGGCTCTTTTTATTAATAAGCAAAACTAAAAACTACATAGTGTCTGGATTAAAGCAAAGTAATATAAAAGAAAAGCCCAAATATCCTATCCTTCTACCCGACCCACTATCTAGAAATTTCTCAGCATAAAGCTATTTATACACTGACCCACTGAAATTTGTGTCTTTTCCTTTCCTCTTTTTTGAAATGCCATCTTCTTCATCAAATTAATGTGGATCTGCAACTCTACAACCATTTAGGTATAAGTAAGTATCCTTATTTTAACGTCTTCTATTGGTTTCTTCATCTTTTTTCAACTTTGCTCTGATTTACTCTTCTCTTCAGTAAGAAACACAATTGTCATGTGCATCTCTTCTAGTGAAAATTCTAGCTTTTCTTTCCTTATCAACTTCAGGTATTGGCCCATATTCTTCATCCATTCATCGATTAGATCCCTTTGATTCATTTTTTGTACTTTACCAGTGAAGTTGTTGATGGGGTTGAGGTAGAACCAAGTGATACCAAACCATCAACATAGCATGATGTGTTGACTGTTAAAGTTTTTGCTCTAAGTAGGCTTTTTGTTGTTGTTTCTTTTTGTGTAGTATTGTATAGGCCATTTATTATAAGCTATATTTTTGTGTAAATATTTTCCATGGCCACAACCTGTAAACTCTGCCTGCTTGTATTCTGGACTATTTATGATCCCTGTTGTCTCTAATTTCTTTTTCGGTTTTGTCTCAGATCCTTGCATGTTTGTTCTCTTTTGTTCTTATTCTTAAATATGAAATTTGTGATTCGTCACTGTTGACTATCCTTCTTGCTATACTAGGTAATTCCTTAAAGGATTTAAAAAATTATTTGCCTGTGTGATTAAATATTATGTTGGCTAGGCAGTCTGCAAGTTGGTTCCCCTCTCTGAATATATGTTGAATTGTTGCATGTTATTTTTGCATGTTAGAGATAATTTCCTCTATTACTTCAATTAGCTCCCAAGGACATTTACATCTTCCTTTAATTATATGCACCAGTGAGCTTGAGTCTATTTCCAGGACAATATTGTTCCATCCCTTCTCAATGCTAGTCCTTAATGCCCTTTGTATAGCCCTCGCCTCTGCCTTAATATTGGTGGCAGACACATTTGTTCTGCTTGGGCATATAAGATATTACCTTCCCAGTTTCTATAGCAAAATGCATAGGTGCTTTCTCCTTGGTTTCTTCCGCTTGCCCCATCCGCATTACATCGTATAATTCCTTTGTTTGGTGGCCTCCAGTATACCAAAGAATGGTATATCCTAGGCTTATAAGTAGTTAGGATTCCACTATGTCAGCCCAATTCTTTCCTTGTAGCTTAATATTAGGATATTTGGTATTTAATGCCATAATACTAATATAAGTTACTGGCTGTTTCAGTCCAGCAAAGTTAACCATCCCTCCATGTCTTATTGTATTTCTCCTCTTTCACAAATTTCACATAATTATTGCTGGAATACCCCTATATACATACTACAATTTGCTATTTTTCTCAGCAAACCATCAGAATTTACAGTTCTGCTTTAGATTTTTCTCATCCATGTGAATTCTTGTATTTGATGCAAATACTATCCATAGCTTTTGTGCAATAGGTGTTATAAGAAAGAGATGAGACATTATTTTCATATGTTGTGTTTCGCAACACCAACATCTGGAGACAATATGTATTCTCATTCTTTTTAGGTTGTCATCAGTGCAACCCTTCCTTTCCATTTCCTCCAAATGAAAAAAATTATCTTGAAAGGGAGTCCTTTATTCTAGATTCTGTCCATAAATTCCTCTTTCGTCTTTTTCTTCCTGATAATTTCTCAAGCAGTCTTAACAAAAAATTCCCCACTTTTATCACCCATCCAGATAGCTTTATCATTTTCTTCAGAGGTGAGAATTGGGGATATATTGTCAACGACATACTCAGTCATTTCTATTGAGACATAGGCCAGCAGCTTCTCTTTATCCCATTGATTATTTATAATGAACTCTTTTACCTCAATTTCATCCTCTCCAGGCAGGTCCTCTAGATAGTATAAAACCCTCAACTTTGTGCAATTATCATATCAGAAATTGTCTCCCTTGATTTAAGCTTCCACCAAATTTGATGTTCAACTTTATCTCTTATCTTTGTTAAACCTTTCTATACATGTGACCCACCATAGTCAGTAGCCATTGTAGGATGTCATTTCTTGCAATATTTATTCCATATGAATTCATCCCATAGAGAATTGGTAGAACTTCTGAAATTCTATCAAAATTTTGCTATTAGAATCACTGATACATCATGTAATGATCTGAAATTCATTCCTCCTTCACTTTTTTGGGTAACAAAGTTTATCCCAGGCAACCCAATGTTTTCCTTTTGTCTCAATGGAACCACCCCAAAAAAATCTTGCAAACACTTTATGAAGTTGCTCCAACACTCCTTTTGGAGGGTTCATAGCAGAGAGTGTATATATTGGTATGAATTGTAACACATGCCTTACCAATATATATCTACCCCCACAAGATAATAACTTATTTTGCCAACTCATGATTCTTTTTGTCACCTTTCTTAACAGATTCTTAAAATAAGTGATCTTTCTTCTACCATAAAAAATTGGACATCTTAGGTAAATGAATGAAAAAAATACCTTGGGCTAACCCAATAGTGTCTTTAACTCTTCTGGCTACTGCTGGTGGTTTTTATCATGAAGATATAAATAGCTTTTTGACAGATTTATCATCTGTCCTAGAATATATTATTATTTTCTTAGGACTGTCATCATCTTCCTCATGGATCTTCTGTGACTAGAGCAGAAGAGGATGGTATCCTCAGCATAAGATAAGTGATTAAGTTTTCTGCTCTATTTTGGTAGACCATATCCCTTGAAGTTGGTATCCTCAGTTAGTTTGTTAAGTCATCTAGCTAAAACCTCCGCAATAATAATGAATAAAGTGGGTGATAATGGATCACCCTGCTTTAATCCTCTTGTTGCACTGAAGAAACTATAGGAGTTCCCATTGACTATGATGGAATACCAATTATTAGAAATTAATTTCCAAATCATATCAATAATTCTTTCATCAAAATCAAAATCCCTCATAACCTTTGTTAAATAGATCCATGATACTTTGTCATAAGTTTTAGTCATGTCTAATTTTATCACAACATTATGTTAATCTTTCTTCCTCCTGATGTCTCTGATCAATTCTTGTGCTAATAACACATTCTCCGCAATGCTTCTTCCTTTCATAAAGCCCGTTTGATTCTTAGAACAGGCAATACCATTGCAATTCTTTAATGTAAGACCTTTGAAATAATCTTATTTACAAAGGTGCTAAGACTAATGAGTCTTAGGTCCAAAGAATGTGATCTTTTTTTTCTTGGGAATTAGAATCACATTTGTATGGGATATAAATTTTGGTAATTCTTGCCAAGAAAAAAAGATATCACCATTAAGCATAAATTATCCTTTATTACGTCCCAACATTCTTGGAAGAACAGCCTTGAATATCCATTTGATTCACTTGCACTGTCCTTACTCATACTGAAAATAACTTTCTTTACCTCCTCCTATGTTGGTGGTCTTGTCATCTGCTTATTATTTACATCAGTGATCACTCTTGGTATTACCTCCAACATTGAGTAGCCTTTTGTGACCCTCTCTTCCATGAATTGCTTTCTGAAATAATCTCCAGTTGCACTGCCAATCATGTCTGTCATGAAGTATCTCCTCCTGTTTATTTTTTTATCTCATTAATTCTCAACTTTATTCTTCTACCATTCATATAGGAGTGGAAGAATTTTATATTCCTATCCTCATCTTTAAATCAGTGCATTCCGGCCTTTTGGTTCCAGTATTCTTTCTCCAATTTATAATATTGCTTGAGCGCATCTTTAGTGATTTGCAGATCCTTTTTATTCTCTTCTATAGGATTAATCTCTAATTGTGCTTCCTTCACCCTAGCCACATCTTATAGGGTAGCAATTTTTCTGAAAAAGTTTCTGTATGGGTCCCTGCTCTACTATATAAGAACTTTTTTTAATTTTTTTAATTTTTGTTGGACAATGTAAAACAGGCTGCCCTCTGTCATCTCCTCCCAGCTATGACTTACTGTCTCCTTAAATTTTGGGTGAGTTACGTAGAAATTTAAAAATCTAAAATGCTTAGCAAAAGCCTCATTATTATCCTTACAGATAACATGTAATGGTGAGTGATCTGATCAGCTTCTTCCCAAATGTTGCACCTCACTATTTGGGAAAAGTTACAAAAAATCCTGATTTACCAACACCTGATCTAGCCTTTTGAAAATACTATCCTGTTCAATTCTACCATTTCACCATGTATAAGTACTCCCCGTAAAATCAAGCTCCCTTAGACTGCATATACTCAAGCAATGCTCAAAATTTGTAGTTTCCTGATGTGTAACAAGAAGGCCTCCAATTTTTCTTCAGCATGAAGAATAACATTAAAGTCACCCCCACACATTTGTAGCTTGGTAATGTCTTATGCCATGTATTCCAAGTTGTCCCATAATTCGAGCCTCTCCAAAGCACTACACCTTGCATAAATGGCTGTGATATAAAAATTCTTTTGGTTGCTCCTATCCTTGAACTTGATAGTGAGTTGTTGAATTGTATCACTATGAATTTTCCCCTCCCAGTCACTATTCTAGAAAACTCATATTTTTCCTGAAACATTGACCGTGCTGCCTCCATTCCTAGCCTCCTTCTAAAATTTTCTATTTCTTGAGGACCTTGAAAAGGTTCAAAAAGTGCTATATATTCATATTTGTGCCTTCTTTTAAGATCTATAAGCTTCTCAAAAGACTCTTGAGTATTTACAGATATTATATTTCAAAAAAGAATGTTATCTATCATTTAGAAGGAGATGATCTAGCTAAACTAGATCTTGCAATGATTTGACACACTTTACCCCGTGCTCCCTTGTTTTTCTTGTTGAACTTTGCATTGCTTTATTATGCCTTGGTGACAAATCAGCTTCCTTTGTAATCTCCTTTGTATTTTGTGAGATATCATCTTCTTTCTGTCCATCTTCCTTATTGATTAAAGTATGAGAAGCAATAACATTTTCTCCTGTGCCTGCTCTCTATTCCCCTGGACTGCTTTTTAAAGGCAGTTGATATTCTTTCTTCTTGTGTTCCTCCTCCCCAGTAACCTTTTTATCTGGTATAACTTCCTCTAAAATGGTGTTTTCTTTCTCCCTGAGTGGAGATTTATCACCCTTGTCATCATCTATGGTTTCCACCCCTACTCCAGTATGGGAATCTGTTTTGGAGCAACTATTAAATTCATTAATAATCTTTTCCTCACCTTTGTGCTCTATGTTGTATCCCTTGCTATTGTTTGCCTCCTTTGTTTGATCCTTGAAAGTCTCCAAAATCCACTCTTTAGTGTTGTCAACCACTTTAGATACTTGTTCCCCTTGTCTTGGTTATTTCCATCTTCAACATGTTCAATAGCTTTATCCTCTAAGGCCCCAAATTTATTTTCAGTGTTTATGTCACCCAACACCTTGTTATCTCTTACGGCATTTCAATGCGATACAATTATTTTATTATTTCTTCATTTGCCTCCTCCACGCTGCGTCTGAAAATCTGTTTCAACCTTGTTTGATTCTGTGCTTCCCTCTGGATGCTCCTTGTTTTTTGTGGTGGTTTCATCCTTTGAATCCTTCTTATCATCCTCTTTTTCTTTTTTAGAATAAAGCTTTGGGTGAAGGACATAGTATTCTTCCTCATCATGACCCTAAATTTTACATCTTTTGCAGTATTTTGGCATGTAGTCATATCTAATGTCAATCCACTTTTCTTTGATTTCTCATGTCGCTTTGCTCCTAACTCCAATATTAATCCACTTGGGAAAGTCCCCGACAGGTCCCCCTCCACCTTTACCCTTACGCAACTAGGTCTCATCTTATTCTTGGTAGCCATTTTGCTTGTAGGGGTTTACCAACTACCTCCATCATCGAAAAAATTATCTCTTTACAAAAAAAAAATTTGGTAGAAGAGATGGAAAAGATATCCAGGCTATTGCAATTGTCGTTTCCTCCTCTGGGTTAAAGAGCGGCGCCTATTTCAACGTATGCATTGGTTAATTTTAATTCTGGTGTCTATGTAGAAAATTGGCTTTGATAATAGGTGTACATAGTCTTCCATGCATGATGCCCTAATAAGAATATACCAATTGCTCAAATGTCCAATGGTGCATTCACTTTTGAGTTCACATTGTTTTGGCAATAGTCTCCGTAGTTCATGAATATCCGGTCATCCATAGAAAAAAATTTCTATCACCGCATATTGTAGGTCTTCATTCTTAATCTTCTGTGATACCTCCTCCTCCTCCCAAACAATGTGTGGCTCTCCATGTAGGTATGTAATTTGTTTTCTTGGTATTGGTACGTTTTACTCTGCATTGGGTTGAACAGCCGCCGCGTACGTTATCACCGTCGGGTTTGCAGCTTCTGTATGTATCTGCAGTTACCATCGATGGCTGCCCAATGGCCAGAACGGCCATCGAAAATCAAAATTGCGGTAATTTGGGCTTGCAAAGGGTTTCTCGCCTAGAGAGATTTTTTCGTCCTTCTCCTCATTGTTGATTAAAATTTTTAAAAAATTAAAAAAAAGTGATCCTTTAGTCTGTTGCTTTTTCTAGAGACGCAGTCCGTCACTTCTTGGTCAGTCGCTTTTTTCAAATTTTTAGTAGTGATAATAAATTCGAATTGGTGAATAAAATAATATAAAGAATAACTTAGTCAAAATAAACAACATCAACATCCCACAAGTGGAGTCTAGGGAGGGTAAATGTATGCAAACCTTACCACTACCTCATAGTGATAGAGAGACTATTTTCGAAAGATCCTCGTCTAAAAAAATATCATACCCCAAAAGCAGAGGATACTAGATATGAAAGAAAAACACCTAATGTGGAAACAATTGATAATATATAAATACGATAAAGTAACAGATATAAGACACACAATAACAATACAAGATATAAAGACATGACTAATTCTACTAACCTACTATAACACAAGGCTAGACATCATCCAACCCCTACCAGCCTATTAACCTTCTACCCTAAGACATCATCAGACCCCTACCAGCCTATTAACCTTCTACCCTAATACGTGACCTCTACTTCTTTCTATATAGGGTCATGGCCTCAGTGATATGAAGTTGTGTCATATCCTATCTAATCAACCCCTCCTCTCCTAATACTTTTTCGGTCTATCTATATCCCTTCTCATAACCCCTAAATTCAACATCTCGCACCTCCTAACAGGAGCGTAGACATTTCTTGTCTGCACATATCCAAACCATTGCAGTTTCGCTTCCCTCATCTTTTCTATCATAGAGTCACTCCTAACTTCTTCTAAATGATCTTATTCCTAATCTTATCATCTCTGGTATGTCCACACATTCATCCGCATCATCCTCACCTTCTAGATATGTGAGTTTTTTGACTGGCGAACATTCCGTCATATAGCAACAACAGTGTAACCACCATACCGTAAAACTTATCTTTTATAATTAATTCTCTTACATAACTTTTAATCAAAAAAAATAATTCTCTTAAATAATCTTTTTATGAAGTTTGTGGAAGAAAAAAACACAAATGATTCTTATCTTGAACCGAAAGCTGTAAGCATTACACGAAATGCTATAAGAAGAAATATATTATCAACGCGTATATATTTAAAAGAAAATTCTTAACTGATATTAATTGGCGCAACTTGAAAATAAGCTACACTTTTCTTAAAAAAATAATTTATAAGTAATAAATTTGGATGAATAAAATTATAATCTTTTTTAAATATAAAAGATGGAAACAAATTAAACCGAATTTGATATCTATCCGTGAGAAGTGACGTATGCCAGTTGTCTAATCTAACTCATGAGTCATGCTCAACTTTTCAAAAAAAAGGAAAGAATAATAGACTACTTTGCTTATGCCTTACTTTAACCATTTTGCATCATTCAAAACCATTTTGATCTTTTCTAATTTCCTATCCAAAAATTACCTCACAATTAAGGGGAAACGACCATAATAAAATCTAAAATCGACAATATATAGCGTAAAGGTAAACATGAGACTTATTCAAGAATAATTGGTAGAACTTAGCATCATTTTCAGAAAACAATAAAATAAATATAAAGTGTTTACAAATTCTTATTAGCCGTTCTAGAAACGGACACATGTGTTTGGTTCGTTGATGATATGGTCATAATTGAAATAGATTTTAAACGTTACCTCACTTGAGTACCTAGTTATTATTATTACTTTATTTTTTTATTTTGGAGAATAAAATAAATTTTTTCTTTTGAATTAGAATTATTTTTTTTAGCAAAACAATAAGTTGAATCCATATAAAAACTGTTGAAGATGGTTTGTAATCTATCTATATTTATATTATATTTAAAATGTAAAGATCCTTAGAAATATTGTTTAAATTTTTTGATTTTCATTAAAAATTTCTTCTTTACATAAAATTATTTTTTCACTATTTTTTTTAAATTATTATTTAATTATATTTATAATATTGACTTTTAAAATATATGAAAAAAGTGATAAAATAGAGTTATATATATTTCATTTGTTGTGTTTAAGGATTTGTTAATTGTGCAGAGTGTCGGTTTTATTGCATGTTAAAATAAGGATGTGTGATGTATGGTGTGGGTGGAGCTAAGACTAAAGAGTCCAGCTGATATTGATGTTTTAACAGTTACTACCCAACTTGCCCTCTTTCCCACTTTACATGCTTATTCAACAAACCTTTTTCCTAACTTATTTCCATCTCTAAGGACAATTTCAAACTAAAATTTTACATAACTACAAGGATATAAATTTATTCAATTTTTGATGAACCCTTATCTTTAAATTTGTATTCCTTTTTTTCATATTTTAAATTTTAATAATTTGTTTAATCGATATAACTGTGACTCATATCTTGCAGATATTTCAATTCCAACAAATAATGACGGCACTAATAACATGTAAATGTAACTCATTCAAATAACAGTTATGAAAAAAAGTAATAAAATTAGTAAGGAGTTGTAGACTCCTAATTAGTGATATATGATATTTATTAATAAATAATTTATTTTTTCTGTATTATATTAAATTAAACAAGATACATAGTTTGTTACTAGAAATAAATGAAAAGTGATGTGGTGTTATAAATAATTAAAAGAATGGATGGAAAAAAAGGGTAAACACCGAGCGGTATAGTTGATAGTGGTAACGTAACGTAACGTAACGTAACTATCCTTTTCTCCTAACTCCCACCTTCCTTCTTTCCCACCGTTTCTTCATCAGTATTTTTCTTATCTCCTCTGCTTCTTTTAATTAATTCACACTTTGCGTTTGAACTTGTACACTAATAATCTCGTGGCAGAGATTAATTAATTGCGATCAGATGGCAGATAACACCACAACTCAAGACTCTTCTCTTTCCTCTCAGGTACTTCAAATTCTATTTCTTCTTCTTTCTTTTTCTCCAGGAATCACGATTTCTATGATTAAAGCCATCACTTAATAAACATTCATCCCCTTTTTAATTAAAGACTTCATCAAAACTCAATTACATGCTTCCAAATCCCACATTTTCTTATATTTACTGCTACCAAATTAATTTAAAAAATTTTAATATTCAAAATAGTTGAATAACATAGAATGTTTGTTTTATATTTTTTAAGAGATAAATTTTTATAGAGTAATATTGCATAAATTTTATTTTTGAATATTTTTTTTAATATATAAAATTCAATTAAAATGGGACGGAGGAAGTATTTAAGTATGGATGAATAGCGTGTGTGTAATATGAATGGAGAGTAGGGTAGCCGTCTCTGCTGAAAAAAAAAAGCTTAAATAAGAGTGGTAGTATATTTTTACTACTTTGTATACAATAATTATCTCATACAAGATATGTTTTAGAAATTTGGATCAGTAAACACGCAAGAACTCAAGGGCCGAAATTTTTTATGATTTATTATATGTATCTTGAAAGGTTAAAATCACTATTTAATAAGAGTAATTGTTTGTTCAATTTCAATTTGAATTATATGATTTTTTTTTCTTTCAAAATCTAGATATTTATTATTATTATTATTATTGTGTGATTATTATATGTTTTGACAAGTATGAAACATGATTTGAAAAGAATTACGTAAATAAGAGAAAGAAGGATCATTAGAAGTAGGCACAAATCACAATATGATCTGCATTCTACTAGCAATTAGACCCGATTACATATATTTATTTTGTTTGTAATTTTAGTAATGTGGTTGAAAAAAAATATCTTGAGAAATTTAATTTTTAGAAAAAGAATAAGCATAAATACGACGTAGATATGTGGGGTTAAATCACGTGCAGGGGATCACAAAAGAGTGGTATATGCTTTCTCATTTTAGATTTATCATTTGAGCCACTCATAGTTTCAAATGTGTCGGCGCCACTAACTTAACTTCAAACTAACCAACTTAAATTGTCTGTTTAGTGAATTTGAAGCACAAGATTCTTTTTATTAATCAACTATTGTTTTACAAATATATGAAACAAGGCGGACGCATAGTTATACTATGAAATGAATGATGAATTATGTTTGCTCCTTAATTAGAAACAATTTGTTTGGTCCTTTACTATAATGTGTCATTTGGTGTGAAGGATAGGTGCATTTAATTTTGGGATAAAAATATAGTGGTTCTTAAATAATATTTGGTTGGCAAGCCGGGATAACTTATCCTGAACTAATAAATAGTACCAGGATAAGTTATCCTTCTTCTTGGGGGTATAATAATCATGGGATAACTTATTCCACAGGATTAAAAAGATAAATGACAAAGATATCTTTTTAAGCCTTTTTTATATCTCATTTTGAATATTTATGTATATTTACATTATTTTTGATACGATATATAATAACTTCACTATCTTCGCTCTTTATTTTTATGATATTTCTTCTATTAAAAAATTACACTATATAATATAATTTTTATTGAAGAATTCTTATTTTTCTTATATATATTTGATTTTTCATAATTTTTTTTACTTTAACAAATTTAAAAATAGAAGTTCTATTTTTCAATTAAATAAGAAGAAAGTTTTATTTTAAATGCATGTCATGCACACATAAAAATATTTAAGTTAATAAGATGAAAGATTTATTTTAAAAATGAATATTGGATAACTAAAGTTAGCAAAGAAAATGCATAAAAAACTAATAAAGTGAAGGGTATTTTGTCAACAAACAACATATTCTTAAAATTTATACAATAAATCAAACACCCAATAAAAAATAATTTTAGCATAAATTATCTCATCATTACTAATCCCAACATAATTTATCCCATCTTAACTTGTACTCAAACCAAACGGCCCCTAAGTAACTAGACTAGAATGGAATTAGAAAATATCTATTAGTTTTTGCGAAGTTTGCGATTAATATGGAATCTTTATAAGTAGGAGTAGCATATTTTCTAACGTTTCAGAAATTTGGTCCGAAAAGCTATTCATATTTTAACTTTTCAAAAACTTGGTCCAATAAGCTATTATTCATTTATGTTTCATGATTCAATCAAAATAATACATTTTCCAAAAGACAAATTAGATTGTGTGTTTGGTCCTATAGAACTTTTTAATGTTCAATTTTAATTTTGTTCCTGAAAATGTCAAATCAAGTCAAATGTTAGGCAACCACAAGTCCCTTTTGGGGACAGGAAAAAATAGGACATAGTCAAATGCTAATTGATTTATTTAAAGTTAGGTGCCTGCTTCTGATGTTTAATTTTTTTATGATTCAACCTTTGATTGTTCTTTTGTAGACAACTTCTACTGGTAACAAATATGGAGGACTTACACCAAAAAAGAAGCCTTTGATTTCAAAGGCAAGCTTTATATATATATATATTTTTTTCATTTCTGTTAAAACGTTTAAACAAATAAATCTTTTTGCCTAAGAAATTAATTTAGAAGCACTTATAATGTTGTGGATGCAGGACCATGAACGTGCCTTCTTTGATTCCGCAGACTGGGCTCTATGCAAGGTACACGTATAAATTAATGGGCAAGTTACATGTAAAAATGCTAGCCAAATATATATGATACATTAAGCTGGTAGATGTTGAAAATAGTACTGCTTCTAATTTATTTGTTATGTTGGTACTTTTCAAATGGATACAGCAAGGTGCAGGAGTTGATGAAAAATCAACAGTGGCTATAGAGACTTTGCGTCCCAAATTGCAGGTAATTGGACAGACTATTGTGAATCCATTCTTCTTCTTTTTTCTTTTTTTTTTTTAAAAACAATATTATTGTTAGGTTCATTTACAAGTATTTTAAAAGTAAGAATATATTATTTGAAATGCAACAGAGAACAGCTCATCAGCAACTGCCTCCTCGAAGGCCTGCTTGTACATCTTGAATCACATGTTGGACTTCAGAATGCTGGTTTTGTTATCTTCTTTGCTGCCTAAGTAGATAATATGTCACCATAAATACATACCTTGTTTTATATTGTTAACTAAGTTCCTCTATTTGAATGTAATCACCAATAGTTCTTTTAAGACTTTCGTTGCTTCAGCATTTCAAAATTGTTATTGAGTCTCCAAATGTCTTCTTTTTTGTTTTTGGTTTGAAACATTATTACTTACGTTTATTAATAAAAAGGAAAAATTACCTAAATACGCAACTTCTTTTATCATATTATCTAAAAAAATTACTATTTGAAAAATTATAAAAGTCACTACTCTTTCCTATTTTGTGATACATCTCTATACGCGATGTATCGGTCGAATACACCACGGATATGATGTATTCGGAGTTCACCAAATTTAATAAATTTTTTTAATTTGAAAAAAAATATAGGGATAGAATGTAATTAGTTCTTAACAGTATTGGATTTGTGTAATCCTTACTAATAAAAAATCAACAGAACCATTGTTTGGGCCTCCATTGGCATGATAGAATGAGGTTATCTAAATTGTTGGTGAAAGTATATATTATAAATTACATTACAATTGAAAATAAAAATTTAGAAATAAATTATTTTTAGGTTGAAGCACAAATATCTCGCTATCTATAAAGAGATGTAAATTCACTGCAACAAAATGTTTCACCAGTTGGTAATAGCCCTCTTGACTTATTTTCTTTAGAGTATAATAACCTAATTAAAAAATATAACTCAACAAAATTTGAACAAGAGTTGAGTCCAAAATTACACAAAAAGAATACATTCTTTCAACTAGTAAAAACTTTCTTTTTTACTAATTTTTATGTGCTCTATATTTTGTATATTCAAAATAAAGATAGACCACTATTATTTATAAGTGAAGAATTCTTCCTTGAAATGAATAAAAAAAATAATAAATTAAATAGATAAATGGCCTAAAAGATTACATAGATTACAAAATATGACTCTACAGCAAAAAGTGAAATAATGTGAGAACACCAAATACCATCAACGTGCAAATCCAATTGTTGCACAATGAAGAGAAAAATGTAACTTCTAAAGCATTAAATAATTCATGTAAAGAGCTTTCTAAATGAGAGTAAATAAGGGCATTCAATGCCCACCAACAGACAAAATGTGGCAATGCAAAGATATATTCTTAATGATATTAAAATGTCACATTAATAATTCCTCATTCATTTTAATATTAGTAAAGAGAGTAGTCAATTGAAGGTAGATTATTATACATAAATATTTTTTAGTAAAATAATAATTTTTACTCTAAAGTTATAGTGGCCGCAACTTTAAACCATGACTTTTTAAGAAAAATAAAATATCATTGCTCAATTTCACACGTAATAATCAAGGTTGGCATAATTAAAAATTATAACTCAATAAAATTTGGACAAGAGTTGAGTCTAAAATTTCACTAAAAGAATATATTCCTTCACCTAATAAGAACTCTCTTTTTTATTAATTTTTATGCACTCTATATTTCGTGTATTAAAATAGACCATCACTATTTATAGGTGAAGAATTCTTCCTTAGAAATTTAGATAGATAAACAGCCTAAAAGGTTACACAGATTACAAGGTATATCTATAGAGCAAAACGTGAAATAATGTGAGCAAATATAATTATTGCACAATGAAGAGAAAAATGTAGCATCTAAGGCACTAACTAATACATATAAAGAGGCTTTCGAAATGAGAGTAAATAATGGCATCCGATGCCCACCAACAAACACAATGTGGCATGCAAAAATTTTTAAGATGGGTGAAGTTACAGTTGAATATTTCAAGACCCAATTTCAAGAGGAAAGCCAAAATCAGAATTTTAATATGCCCAATCATATTCCTACTTTGATCACTGGTGAGAAAAATGATATGATCACAAAAATGCTAGATATAGAGGAGGTAAATCAAGTAGTATTTGAACTAAATGGTGATGGTGTTGCTGGTCCTGATGGCGTTAGTGTTGATTCTTTCAAAAATGTTGAGATTCTGTGAAGGATGATTTGACATTGGCTGTTAAAAGTTTTTTTTTGTGGTCTGAAACTCCCCAGGTTTGTCACTCAAACTAATATTCTCCTCATTCCTAAAATGGAACTCCCTAAAACCTTTGCTAATCTAAGGCTCATTAGTTTGAGCTGCTTCATTAATCAAATCATCTCAAGGGTGTTGTATAATAGAATGGTTATAGTGCTTCCTAAAATTATCTCCCCAAATCAGACAAGCTCTGTCAAAGGAAGAAGTATTATTGAAAATGTCCTCTTTTCACAGAAGATAATAAGGGACATAAACAGAAGAAATAAGTTCAGGAATGTAATGGTCAAGTTAGATATGGCCAAAGCTTATGATAGAGTTTCTTGAATTTTCTTAACCAAGGTTTTAAGAAGGTTTGGATTTGCAGAAGGAGTTATAAATATGGTTTGGAGGCTGATCTCAAACAATGGGCATTCTATTTTGGTTAATGGGCAACCTAATGGGTTTTTTAAATCTACAAGAGGACTGAAGCAGGGTAACTCTTTATCCCCTACTCTCTTTATTATTGCTACAGAGGTCTTAACTAGAGGGTTGAACAGCTTGCGGCAATATAGGAAGTTCATTGGTTATGGGCTTCCTAAATAGAGCCCAGCTATTAACCATTTATCCTATGCAGATGATACTATACTTTTTTGTTGTGAAGATAGATATTCTGTGATTCAAATTATGAAAGTACTAAAGCAGTATGAAGATATCTCAAGACAACTTATAAATAAATCAAAGAGTTTTTTCTATTTACATGAAAATACCCCTTTGATCTATTTTATAAGGTTAAGGAAGCTCACAAGTATCAGAGAATGAGATTTTCCTCTCACATACCTAGGTTGTCCAGTGTTCTATGGGAGAAAAAGAAATGTTTATTTTGAGGAGATCATAAGGAAATTTCAAGAAGAATGCTATCTTGGCAGAATGGGTTTTATCTTTTGGAGGTAGATTGATCTTGATCAAGCATACATTACAATCCATGCCTTTATATCTCTTATCAGCAATAAGCCCAACTAAAGGTGTTATCAGCAGACTACATCAACTTATTTGCCAAATTATTTTAGGAAAATACATGTGGTGATAAAAGAAGACATTGGGCCTCCTAGGAGGTCATGTGTTTTTCCTACAGAAGAACGGGGATTAGGTCTTAGAGCTATATTTGATATTAGTAGGGCAATGAAGTCAAACTTTAATGAAATTTCAGGACTAAGATTGATTCTCTATGGGGGAATATATATGGGAAACAAGTATTGCAAAAAGTTTCATCTTATATTTGCACCCAACATAGGTGTCTCTCATATTTGGATGAGCATGGTACAAATCAAGAAAGAAATTGAATCCTTCATCTGATGACAATTAAAAGATGAAAATTCTAGTCTATGGCATGACAACTGGACCAGTCTAGGGGCCCTATATTTTATAGAAAAGGAACATGCTAGTGAGAAAGATGTGGAGGTCAGCAAGA
The DNA here is from genome assembly GCA_000787875.1 of Solanum virginianum. Classification (NCBI taxonomy): domain Eukaryota; kingdom Viridiplantae; phylum Streptophyta; class Magnoliopsida; order Solanales; family Solanaceae; genus Solanum; species Solanum virginianum. The sequence goes on along the minus strand of DF360138.1, from coordinate 53,758 downwards.
TGATAGAAATTAAATAGTAATTGGAAAAGATAAGTGGTCAGAGAAACATTCTCCGAAGAGATAGCAACCTTCATACTCAATGATATTAAACCTTATGTGACAGAGATGAATGATAAGGCATGGTAGACTGCAAGCTCTAATGGATTATTCACAGTACAATCAGCTTATCACATTTTGAGAAAGAAAACGAATAAGGTAAGCTGGCAAAACAAGGTGTGATTGAAGAAAATGCCTCATAAGATTAGTTTTTCCTTATGGAGAGTGTTGAAGAGAAGAGTTCCTACTATATTCTAAAATAGTTGGGGATCCAATTGTATCAAAATATTGGTGTTGTGTTAATGGGTGGAGGAGACATTGGATCATACCTTTCTAACAACCCCTATAGCACTCCAGCTATGGGGTCAGTTTGTTTCATGCGTAAGTTTCAGCTTGGAGGGATCACTTGTATCAGCTAAAATACTAGACTGGTGGACCTTTGTTGAAACACTAAGAGGAAGGAAGATACTGTACGCATTCCCAGCCATAATCTTATGGTAAATATGGAAGGGCAGAAATTCAAAGAGGCATGGGAAAGAGGTCACCTACCAGAGGCTATACCAAAATTGTTTTAAAACAATTCAGCAATACATGATGACAATCTATCCATGAATAAATATGCTTACAGAATGGGGGAGATATTTTGAATTGCTACAAATGTTGAAGCCTAACCTAGTGTGCACTATAGTCAAATAGAAGTACTCAGATCTTGGATGAATCAAATGTAACACAGATGGGGCAAGTAAAAATTAACCCTAAAATCAGTTCTTATCGGGAATGGACAAGGCAATATGATATATGCTGAAGCTGGAATATAGGGGTAACTACCTGTATGATTGGAGAAGCGACTGTAGTATGGAAAGCTCTACAATTTTATAAATCTCAAGGGGTCCATAACATCATAATAATAGAGATGGATTCACTTAGCTTAAGTAAAATATTGCTGAGAGAGTGAAAAATCCTATGGGAACTAGTACATATCATTGAAGAATGCCTAAACCTAATGCTAACTTTACAAACATAGGTGCAACATATATATAGGGAGGCTAAACAATTAGCAGACTTTATCATTAACATAGCAATAGTAATACAAGACAAGCAATGCTTCTGGTTATTTAATTAGCTACTTAGACAAGCCAAAAGAATTGTGAACACAGATAAAAAACAGATTCCTGATGTCGCCCAAGGTGCGCCTCCTTTTTGAAGGTTAAAGCGGTCGTTGTCAAGATATATAACCTAACCAAGGTTAGGGTCGAATCTCACAGGGAATATGGTAGATTCAGAGTAATTGCAAGCAAATTGAGTAAATTAACCTACTTATCTCTCGAAAGGAGGGGGCTTTTTAGTTTGCAGAAAGTAAACCTAAACTAGAGCAAGTGTTGTAAAACCAGTGATAGAATTAACTAGGGTATTGTGTTCCCCATGATTCCCTACCTTGGTATTACTAGATAATCACAATCGTTTCTAGTATGTTGCATGTAGAACAGTAATTAAGTTTACCAAACCCTTTGATCCAGGCGAAAGATAAATTTCACTATGTGATTTGATTCATTCCCATAGTATGACATTACTAACTCTTACCTAGTCTCCCAGTACAACCTCCTATTTATCCAGTTTGGTTGATTAAATGAGAAGAAATTAATCGAATCTTATTAATCAATCTATTTTCTCATTCATTACTACCTTGATCCAGTCAGTAACAACTAAGCGAGTTGTAACATTGGCTACCATTAAAAAGCAATTAGAAGGAAGAGAACTAATTAATACTTGTATGCACACTTTCCAAGAGTTATGAATTATTCAATTTTACCTTGTTAATTCTTCATGGTTCCCACAACCCTAGTTATGGATTCATCTTTGTATAATCATTGTAAATCCAAGAATCATGATATGGAATAACATAATTGATCACTTACAAAGATGAATTTAACAACAAGAAATTCCAAATTCTTCATTAGAAATCACAAAGTGGTGCTTGAGATCACAAAATTGTTTCCCAAGTGTTTTGTGTGACTCTATACACTATTCTTGTTGTTCCTAGTCATCCTCTGTCTAAAATAAACTAAAAAACCTATTTATAATAACTGAAAATACAAGTCTAAAATAAAATAGAAAAACTAGATTTGCCAGGCAATACGGGCAGGGTTACGAGTTGTACTAAGTTCCACGGCCCGTACCGAGGCTTCGTAATATTCAATCTTCAAAACTGGACTGCACTTTCATGAGACATTTCTATGGGCCGTATTCAAACTTACGGGCCCGTAGGGTTTCGTGTGACAACTTTCCAGAAAATCCTAAAATGTGATCCTCACAGTACGAAACCTCATCCACGACTCGTACAAAATTTCACAACTCGTCTGACAGTTCGTGAATACAACTTCAGAAAGTAGTCCCTTCATTGGATCTCAACTACGAACCCACTCTACAGCTTGTGAAAAATTCCATGGCCTATAGAGTGCTTCATACATCACCAAAAATGCAACAACTGCAACACTTAGCCCAAAATAATGTCAATTCCTGTAATCCTGAAAAACAAACACAAAACACGTCAAACCCACTAACATCGCTTTGAGAACATATAAAATTCCAAGTTTAAAGCATCAAAAGTGTTATATTTTGATAGCACATCAACGTCCTCAACTTAAAATTATTACTTGTCCTTTGGTGATAGACTCAATCTACATAAGTAGTAAAGTAACACACGGACCTCAATCTAATGGCACACATCAACTCTAAATCAAGCACAAATACCCACACTATTCATAAATACATATTAGATAGCTATCAAACAAATCAATGTAGATCCATAAATGTGACAATGCAATTATGATAAGCAAGAATAAGCAACAATCACTGAAATAGCCTAAAATTAATAGTGTAATGCAAGTGCACGCACAAAAAGAAGTTCCAGATCCCCTTAATGATAGTATTTCCAAATTTAATGCATGGGACTACACAAAATCACTCACTCTCACAACAGATATTCAAACACTATACTCAATGCCATATGCTTGCCCTTACTCATAACTATAACCTTCGACTACTTGGACTTAGATCACTATAGGACTTTCTTAGCTTATAACGTAGGTTCAAGGGGCTTTGTATGATGTTTTAGGAACATAATGACTAATGGACCTCCTTGACACCGTATTATTCTACATTTTCTCTCTACCAACCTTGTCATTTTTTAACTCATTCTCTCTTTCCCCTATTTCAAACTTTTCCGGGTGCCTTACTCTCATTTTTAGCTCATTGCCTTCTATTTTCTCATTTTTTTTCTTTTTAGCTCATTCTTTAGGCATGTTACTGATTTTTTCTTGCACATATAGCATATTTTCTCTCTTTTTTATCATCACTAACTTCCTCCTCATTTTGTGTGATTACCCTTATACCAGTCATCCTTAACTTAGGCTTTTGGCCTGAGTCGAGATGCACAATATCCAACCTATGAACCAGGGCCACTTTTGGTAGCCACCCTCAACTTAAGCTTTGTGCCTCGATTAAGGCATACAATATCAAGGAAGGACAAGCACTAATCTCAGGATTTCCAAATTTGACAAGACTAGGTTATTTAGGTTTTCACAAAGACAAGGATACATACAAAGCTTAAACATTGGGATCAAGGGATAAATTACACATTTAGTTGGTCATTTAGGCTAAGTAGACTAATATGAACAATATCCTAAGATCCTTTCCTAACCAACTAACCTACAGTCTAAGTTAGAGTAATAGGGCAAATTCTGAATTGAAACACAGTATAAGAATTAAGCAAAGAAAGCTCACATACACATGACACTGATTACACTATCAACATAGACTCTCAAATCATGTTTTTCATCATAATTAACCTCACTTATCAGAACAAGCATTTTTATCTCACAGTTGTTATCAAAAATACCTAAAAAAATTGATGTGTATCATTTTTCACACAAATACTAACATATGCCATAGACTTTAGTACTACGGGCTACTAATACTACCTGCGCATCTTAAACATGTTGGTTAAATGGAAAATAAATGTTCTTAGGGAAAGAACATAGACAAGAAACCCCTCGGACTCAAAATTTAGGATAGTTATAGGCCATAGTTACTCAAACTTCATCGAGGGCAATAACTACCCATACCCCCATCGAAAAGAGTTTGCATTGTCCTCAATGCACAAAATGTAATAATATTAACGCAAAGGGGTAAAAAAAGCATACTTAGGCACCTAAGTGTCGGTCTCTACCTTGGAATGCCTCCCAAGCAGCGCCTGATTTATTATTGCGGCACAACTTAGAAAACTCGGGTACTCAGACTTCACCAAGTGTCCATGCTTCCACTGTCTTCACTTCTTCAATATTGCTAACATATAGTTTGACTCTTTGCCTATTTACGTTGAATTTTGCGTCATTTCTCTTTTCCAACTCAATAGTCCCATGGTCAAAAATATGTGATACTCTGAAAGGCCCTAACCATCTGGACTTGAGTTTTCTAGGGACCAACTTCAATCTAGAAGTTTATAGCAATTCTAAATCCCCTAGTGCAAATTGTCGATTCTCAGTACGATTATGATATTGTAACTTCATTATTTTCTTATACAGGGATGAACTCTCATATGCCTTCAAGCGAAACTCTTCAAGCTTATTAGGTTGGCTCAGCCTTGAGTTTGCCACATTATTCTAGTCCAAATTCAACTTTTTGGCACCCACATTCCTTGTGCTCAAGCTCCACCGGTAAGTGACAAGCTTTACCAAAAAGACAAGTTGGTAAGGAGACATACCTATAGGAGTCTTGACTGCAGTATAGTATGCCCATAATGCATCATCAAGCTTTTGCGACCAGTCAGTCCGGTTTGCATTCACAATCTTGGAGAAAATCTGTTTGATCTCCCTATTGGACACCTCAACTTGCCTGCTTATCTATGGATGGTAGGGGGTCGCTACCCGATGCGTTCCTTCATATTTTTCAAGTAGAGCCTTAAATAATCTATTGCAAAAATGGGAACCTTCATCGCTGATGATCGCCCGAGGGGTGCCAAACCTTGAGAAGATGTTCCTTTTCAAGAATGTTGTGACATTTTTGCCTTCATTGTTGGGAAGTGCCACTGCCTCCACCCATTTTGATACATAGTCCATAGCCACAAGCATATACTTTTTCCCATGTGAACTAACAAACGTACCTACCGAATCTATCCCCCCACACATCGAATAATTCAATCACCATAATGGAGTTTAGAGGGAGCTCGTGCTTCTAGGAAACACCACCTTCTCTCTGGCATCTATCATAGGCTTTGGCATAGTCATGAGTATCTTAGTGGATGGTTGGCCAATGGTAGCCATATTGCAAGATCTTATGTGTTATCTGAATGATGTCTTCCCATTAAGGATGAGTGGTACGTCTCTAGAATACTCATCATTTTAACTTCAGGAACACAATGATGAATAATTCCATCTGTACATATGCGAAATAAGTATGGATCATCCCAGAAAAACTTCCTCAAATCAGACATAAACTTGCGGTGTTGGTGAGTAGTCAAATTCGGTGGCACAATATCACTAACCAAATAGTTCGCATAATCTGGTATGGGATATTGGTAGCACTCTCTTATTAGGGAACAAATCATTAATCTCCACCCCATCATCGAACTTTGTCATAGCCTTATCCTCTAATCTGGAAAGGTTGTTGGCAACCTAATTTTTAGTCCCCTTTCTATCAATCACATCAAAGTCAAACTTCTGAAGAAGAAGTACCTATCAAATCAATCTCGATTTCGCATCCTTCTTCGCCATCAAGTATCATAATGCTGAATGGTCAGTATATATAATGACTTGGGTTCCCAAGAGATAAGACCTGAATTTTTTGAATGTAAAGACCACTGCAAGTAACTCTTGCTTAGTGATAATGTAGTTTTTCTATGCTGTATGCTGGGCTTTACTGGCATAATGTATGGGATATAGGATCCTCTCTCTGTGTTGTCCCAATGCCAAACCAAGTGTAATCCCCCTTGCATCACACGTTATCTCAGAGGAATTTGACCAATCTGGAGCAATAATAAAAGAAGTTGAAATCAACTTCTGCTTCAACCTTCGAACACTTTCAGGCATGCACCATCAAATGCAAACTTAACATCCTTCTCAAGCAGTTCTCAAGCTGTAAAATCCTGCATGGCCTAAGAAACTCCTCACACCCTTAATAGAGATGGGTAGGGAAAGCTTCTCGATCACCTCCACTTTAGCTCTATCCACTTCAATGCCTTTGATGGAGATTTTATACCCCAACACAATGCCTTCCTTCACCATGAAATGACAATTTATCCCAATTTAGAAGCAAATGACATTCTTCACATCTCTGAAGCACTGCAGATGCTTCAAGCAGTTTTCGAATGAGTTACCAACCACACTAAAGTCATCTGTGAATACCTTGATAGTGTCTTCCAGCAGGTCTGAGAAGCTAGACATCATGTATCTTTGGAATGTTGTTGGTGCATTAAACAACCCAAATGGCATAATTTTGAATGCGAAATGCCATAGGGACATGTGAATGTCATTTTCTCTTGGTATTCTGGAGCAATAGAGATTTGATTGTAGCCCAAGTAACTATCAAGAAAGCAATACCAGCCCTTTCCTGCAAAGCGGTCTAGCATCCGATCAATGAATGGCATAGGGAAATGATCCTTTTCAATTGATGCATTGAGCTTTCTATAGTCCATGCACACCCTCCAACTAGTGACTAGTCGCATGGGGATTAACTCATTGTTAGCATTTTGGACCACAATGATACCTCCCTTCTTTAAATCATACTAGACCGGGCTTACTCACTCACTATCAGCGATTGGATATATCACACCTCCGTCCAACCACTTGATGATTTCTTTGTGCATGACCTCTTGCATAAGTGGGTTAAGATATCTTTAGTGCTTAATACTTAACTTGTAGTTCTTTACCAGTTGAATTTTGTGAGTGCACACCCAGGTGGAAAGCCAATGATATCTGTAATTATCCATCTGATAGCCTTTTTAAACTGTTTGAGCACTGCGATTAATGTATTTACTTGTTCGTCATTAACATCTGCAGCAATGATGTGGGAAAAATATTGTTAGTACCCAAAAACACATACCTCAAATGGAAGAGCCTTCAATTCCATCACTGGTGGCTCCTCAATGAATAGTCTAGTGGATAGTGACTCTCGATTTTTCAAATCCAGTTCAAGCTTTCAAGCCGATATTGATTCCATGTAGGAGTTGCGGCTTGAAGATCTTGTGGTGAGTGTCGACACCCAGTCTTTCTTCGATTGGTACCTCTGATTTCACCTCATCAATGACCTCAATGACAAAGACTACCTTCAGATCATCGTTCTTCTTTGTATGCTGGCAGATGTTGAAGATGACCTCTTTCTTACCTAATCTGAACTTGAGTTGGCCTGACTCTATATCTACCAGTGCTCAACAGTGGCTAGGAAGGACCTTGCTAAGATGATTGAGACTTCAAAGTTGACTTTGCAATCAAGGATCACAAAGTCTGTAGGGAATATGAATTTCTCCATTTTGACAAGGACGTCATATAATATCCCTACGTGCTTTTTCATCATTTGATTAGCCATTAACAATCGCATGCTTATAAGAGTAGGGGCTCCCAAACCTACCTTCTTGAACCCTGCAAGGAGCATTAGATTGATGTTAGTGCCTAGATCACATAATGCTCTTGCGAACTCAACATCACATAATGCTCTTGCGAACTCAACATATCTAATGGTGTAGGGTATGGTGAATGCTTGGGATCTTCTCGCTTCTGCACTAAAGACCTTGTTGCTATCGCATTGTAATGTTGAGGCTCTTGGGAGAGCTCCTGGCTCACAGTCCTCTTCTTTGTGACCAAGTCTTTCATGAAGTTTGCATACCCAGGCATCTTTTCCAAAGCCTCAATGAGAGGAATGTTGATTGAGAGTTGCTTCAGCATAGAGATGAAGTGTTGTAATTTACGTTCCTCCTCCTTTTTGAGTCTTTGAGAGAAAGGAGGAGGAGGTCTAGAAATAGGTTTCAACTTGTGTGGCGGCACCATTGCATCACTCACCCTATCTTCGGCACAAACATCTCCAGTATTTGCATCTTTGCTACCAACCATCTTCTCATAACATCATAACATCATTATCATTAAATGGCATTGGAGAGTCAATGGTCTGTTTGCTATCACGAGTATTCACTGCCATACACTGCCCTCATTCTTTGGGTTCTGAACTGCGTTGCTGGGTAATATAGCTTTTCGATGTTGATTTTGTTAAGTTGATATCTGACCAAACTATTGTTCCAGCTGCTTGATAGTAATAGAATGAGACTCAATTTTTTGAGTAATACTGGAGATGTCAGATTTCATCCCCTTTAAGGTCTCATCCTGAGAGTCAAATTTCTTCAATAGTCGGTCGAACATCTCCTTAACTCAAGAACTACCAGCACTAGAATCTCAATTATGTGGTGGCACATACGGACCATTTCTCTATCCATCTCTGCGTCCCCAATCAGCATCTCTATCCTGACCCCTGTTTCTATTGTAGTGGCCTCCTCGATTATTGTCTCTGAAAGCGTCATTCGTGTTAAAGTTCCAACCTTGATTTCCATGATCTTTGTGCTAATAGTCTTGATTGGACCCTAGGGAATTGGTTCAGAAACCCGCCATCTGATCAGTGACAAAGCAAGTGACCTCCTCATAATAAGACTCCTCGTACATGGGTGCTCGTGAAGACTGATGAGCTACTGCATTCACACATTCTTGGTTCAGCTTCATCAATAACTCCACATTTGTACTAATCTGAGTAAGCTCTTGCATCATATCCTCATTTAGCTTTGCTTGCACTGAACTAGTACTAACTGAGTGTAAGCTCTCAGTTGTTGACTTGTCACTCGTCTTGCCTACTTTTTCAAACCCTTCAGCAATCACTGAAAATAGACGATCTAGAAACAAGCCTCCCATTATAGTGTCTTCAATAGCTTGTATATTTTCATCCAGGGCTCAATAAAAGATCTCCACTAAGGCATCATCAACAATCTTGTGGTCTGGGACACTCCTCAGACACTTTGTGAACCTCTTCCACATGGTGCTGATCGAATCACCAGGTAATTTCTCGAAGATGTTATTTTCGTCCTTCAACTTTAGCTTTTTTGACCTCAGAAAGAACCTTTCCAAAATGGCCTTCTGTAGTTCTTCCCACTTGGTGATCGAACTGTATAGGAGCTTGAATAAACATTATGCTGCATCACCTGTTAGAGACAATGGGAAGACACGGAGTCCAATGGCACCCATAGACAGATTCTGGCTTCCCATCAAGCTCTTACAAACAAAGACAAAATTATGTAGATGGTTATCCGGGTCCTCTAATGGTAGGCCCACGAACAACCCATGATTTTGTAGCATTTGCATTAACCCACTCAAAACAATGAACTTTTTGTCATTCAGTAGTGGAGGTAACACAATAGCTCCAGTGACATCCATCGCCATAGAGTCAAGCCGATATTGATTCCATGTAGGAGTTGCGGCTTGAAGATCTTGTGGTGGTGGATTAACATCCCCAAGTGGAGGTAGATTATTATTATTATTATCATTGTTCTGGTTCGGTGCTACATCCACTGCTTATTTGCAATGTTGTTGATGTTGTTTTTGGCTATTCTTCTTGGCCTCTTTTGGGTCTTAGGGACAAATGGAGTCAAGGGTCTGCCTCGACTTTGAGAATTGTACATCCAATACACCTACACACTGAAATAAAACAAAAACAACAAAAAAACATAAAATGAGAAAAATAAGGATTAATTTTCGAATCACTCAAATTAAACAAGTCTAGCCATATTCCCTGGCAAAGACGCCAAAATCTTTATATCCCCCATGCTACACCTCCTTTTTGAAGATTAAAGTGGTCATTGTCAAGATATATAACCTAACCAAGGTTAAGTTCGAATCCTACAGGGAATATGGTAGACTCGGAGTAATTGCAAGCAAGTCGAGTAAATTAACCTACTTATCTCCCGAAAGGAGGGTTGTAGTTTGCAAAAAGTGAACCTAAACTAGATCAAGTGTTGTGAAACCAATGACAGAAGTAACTAGGGTATTGTGTTCCCCACGATTTCCTAACTTGGTATTACCAGATAATCGTAATCTTTTCTACCGTGTTGCATGTAGAACGTAAGTTAAGTTTACTTAACCCTTTGATCTAGGAGAGAGGTAAATTTGACTACGTGATTTGATCCATCTCTGCAATATGACATTTCCAACCCTTATCTATTGTCCCAGTACAGCTTCCCTTTTATCCAGTTTGGTTGATTAGACGAGAAGAAATCAATCAAATTCTGTTAATTAATCTATTTTCCCATTCATTACTATCTTGATCCTGTCAGTAACAACTAGGCGAGTTGTAACGTTGGCTACCGGTAAAAAGCAATCAAAATGAAAAGAATTAATTAATACATGCATGTACACTTTTTAAGAGTTACGAATTATTCAATTTTACCTTGTTAGTTCTTCGTGGTTCCCACAACCCTAGTTATGGATTCATCTATGCATAATCATTGTAGATGCAAGAATTATGATATGAAATAACATGATTGAGTACTTACAAAGATGACTTTAAGAGCAAAAAATCCCAAATTCTTCATTAGAAATCACAAAGTGTTGTTAGAGATCACAAAATTGTTTCCCAAGTGTTTTGTGTGACTCTATACACTATTCTTATTGTTCTTGGTTGTCCTCTAAAATAAACTAAAAAACTTATTTATAATAACTAAAATACAAGTCTAAAATAAAATAAAAACTAAATTCGGCAGGCAATACGGGCAGGATTACGACCTGTACTAAGTTCTACGGCCCGTATTGGGGCTTCATAATCTTCAAAACTGGGCTGCACTTCCACCAGACCTTTCTACAAGTTGTATTTAGACTTACAACCCCTATATAGGGTTTCACCTGACAACTTTTCAAAAAATCCCAAAATCTGATCCTCAGGGTACGAAATCTCATCCATGACTCATACGAAATTCCATGGCTAGTCTAACAGTTTGTAAATGCAACTTCCAAAAAATAGGCCCTTCACTGGATCTCAACTACGAACCCACTCTATGGCTTGTGAAAAATTCCATGATCTGTAGAGTGTTTCATACATTACAAAAAAAGCAGCAACTGCAACACTTAGTCCAAAATCATTCCAATTCATATAATCCTGAGAACCAAACACAAAAACACATCAAACCCACTAACATCGCTTTGAGAACATACAAAATTTCAAGTTTTAAGCATCAAAAGTGTTATATTTTGACCGCACATCAATTCCTTCATTAAGAATCAGAGCAGGAAGCAGACTAACAAACACATAAGAGGGGCCAATGTTCATAGACCAGAAACTATAGTTTGTGCACAGAAAGAGCCATATGTAAAACACACAAAAATACTTACTAGTCTGACTAATCCAACTCTAAAAAGTGATTCAACCCAGCAAAAGGAAGACTTAAGACTCGAAAGATTTGGCATACATCATATGACGGTCAGATTCAGTAGTCGCATGAGTATCTATTCCTCCCCTTGACTCTGAAAATGAACAAAAAAGGTTAGATCGAGAACTCAGAGATGGGAACACATGAAAAAGAATGAAAGAGTACTTGGATGAGTAGAACCGTGAAGGTAATCTCGGACCTGTAATGCTTAAGAGATACTTCTTTCGACCAGAGATGACACCTTCATAACAAATAAATAGTGATCTTAAATTAGAGGGGGGCAGGAAAGTAGAGACTGGAGGATACCTTTCATAGATTAGATGATAGGGAATCCATGTTAAGATGTGGAGATAGTTCATGACTCAAATACGAAGGAGGATAAAATGACTGTGGGGCTGCCACTGTAATATCGGATTTGGTGGGAGAGATAAGAGAAAGTTGAAGAGTCTAGAATTTGGAAACCTTTGGCTGTAGGGTTTCCTAATTATCTAGTAGTATGGTCATGAAACTAATTTAATTTTGTATTATTTGGACACAACGAATAATGCCCATTTGATCGCAACGTTCCCACTTTAATTAGTTACCAATAAAATTGAGTCCCTGACCCAGATTTATTTAAAACAATCAAGGTGTTAACATGAGCTTTAATGGTCAACACATTACAATCTTTTGCTATCTCAATTTTCATGAGTGTTTTTGAGAATAAATCAAATTCTCATAAGAAACAGTTTGTTTTTACACTTACATAGGTAAAATATGTCAAGAGTATTCCAGTAAATTTAATACTCCACCCAAATGGGCTATAGGTTCTCATTAAGAATTTCTAAACTCGACCTCCATAAATCACTATATAAAACAATGCACTCACATCATAGGAAAGAAATAAAAATAATGAATTTTCCACAATAAATTATTATCTTATTTGTTTTTCTCGTTGAACCTGGATATGACCTCCTGTCTCCAAGTTGGGTGTCCTCATATATGACTCATGAATTTATAGGCTTCAATGTCATCCCTCTCTATATGCTCCAGACCTTTTCTCTTGTCAAGGTCTTAGTCAGAGTATTCGCAAAGATTATCATATGATTTGATATAATCAATATTAATAATGCTATTTGTCAAATATAATCTCATATTATTGTGTTTCCTTCGTATATGTTTAGATTTGTAATAATGATTTTGAACTCTATCAATTGAATCGATGCTACCAAAATGAATTAAAATAAGAGAAATTATATTTTAAAATAAGATATTTGGAATAATAAATTTCTCAATCAATTCACCTAACTCATATGTACAAATAGGAGAAATCAGTGCTACCAATTGATCCTAATACATATGTACAAATGAAAATCATCAAGCTTGGACCTATATGCACAGAAGAATGGCTTGGGTCTCATTTTAAATTTTGGAGTGTTACAATAAATGTAAACAAGCAATCATAACATAGTAAACTAGGTCAACACATATAAACAATCATAATTTAGTATAGGTTCTCAACCTAAATATCCTGAATCAATAATGCATAACACATGTCCGACGTGATCACAATATGAACATACCTGGTCCTTTCATAGAACTCATACACAAATTATTAGTGTATCAATGTGGCACTTGAGCCAATGATTGATATTGTATCAAGCGTAATACACGAGCCAATCATTTGTATATTAGTATAGCAACGTGGTAGCCAAGCCAAGTAATAATTATAACAACATCAAAATCACAATCATACTTGAAAATGTAAGTAAAATAAATAGGTCCATTACATGAGATTATCAACATGATGTCATTTCAATTTAGCCTTTTAGTTTCCTTCATATGCATTGCATATGAAACCCTACAAAACAGTAGATATGTATATATACATAATTTTGGAAGTGCATAAACTATCACTTACCTTGAATAAAGCCTTGAAAACTTGATGAAACATGAAATTTTTTCTTGTTATGATTTCTTACTTCTTCTTGATTTAAAACAAATAAAAATACAAAAATTAATGAATAATGACCTAAAATACCTGGATCATACTCAGATCCTAACTCTTGGCTAATTTTATGATTATCCCATCCAAACAAGTGCTTTCTCATCAATAATTTGAAGATGAAATCCTACTCCAAGATTAACCTCATAGATTCTCAAAATTAAGAATCAGATTTATAGGCTAGGAACAAAGTAACTTACCTTAATCGATAAACACGATGAAAAACTAGTGAAAATGCCCTTAGTCATCTTTACAATTTTTCAAAATGAGATGGACAATTATTGATCAATTTTGGAGATTTTCTGCATAAAGCTCTAGCATATCCCGTTATATTGACCCCCATCATAGCAGTCAAAACCTACTATAGCGCCTGAAAGTCCTGTTATATTGCCTACATAAAGCATCCCACTATAGAGACATATCACTACTATAGTGGTTTACACAAGATCAGAGACTCGTTAACTTCTCTAAAGACCCCTATTTTATAACATACCTTTATCCCTTAATGTTCCAATTGAATCATTTCACACCAAGTCCAATTCTAAGAGTTTTACTCATCTAAATTAGATTTTGAAAATTCTTATGGACTCTTTAATGTCTTGGGTATTCAAAAACTACTCCATACTTAGAAATTATCGCTAATCCATTCTCGAGTTGTCCTAGATATTACTTGACTCAGATTTCATTCGACTTTGGCCTAGAAGCTACTACCTAAAAAGATTTTCTGGCCTAATTCCTTCACTATTATCTATTCAAAATAATCAAATTGTATCATTATAATAAATACCAATTTATATATCACTCATTCTTGAGTAATTAAATAAGAAAAATTAGACTAAGTCAGGAAAAAAAAGGTAGTACCTATATTCTCAAATAAGTGAGAGTACTTATCATGCATGCCCCTCTTGGTTTCGCAGGTAGCCTCTTTAACTAGATGATACTTTCATTGTACCTTTACTGATTTGATATCTTTTTAGTTCTTAACTTCTGGATATCCCGATCAAGAATAACAATCGGCTCCTCTACATGCTATAAATCCTTATCTGTTACTATTAAGTCTTACTTGATGGTACGTTCTCCATCTTAATGACACTTCTTCAGTATAAACACATGAAAAATTAGGCGAGCCTAAAACAAGTTGGGTGGCAGTGCTAACTTGTAAGCCACTGGCCTTACATTGTCAAGAATCTCAAATAGGCCAATGTAATGAGGGATAAACTTACTCTTTTTGCCAAACCTCATGACCCCTTTCATAAGGACACCTTCAATAGAACTTGATGACCAACCTAAAAAATCATGTCCTTTACATTGCAATATGTATACTTTGTCTAATCTAGGCTGCCTAAAGCTTGGTCTAAATACCCTTTACCTTTTGTCAAGCCTCTCTTACCAAATAAACACCCAAAGGTTCTATTTCTTGAGCCTCAAACCACCCTATGGTTGATTTAGATCCCTTCTTGTTGAGTCCTTCAAATGATACTATACCAATGCTAGAGTGATAACTGTGTTATCCCGAAAAATGTCCGACTCTTTCTGGAAATAAAGAAATTAATCACTCAAAATGGCCGCTAACATGCGGTCGACCGACGATTAAATTGTTTGACTAACTTTTAAAAATATTGTTTGATTTGACTTGAAAATATTGACTAAACTCTAAAGAGTTTTGACTGCATTTCTTTGAAAACATTTATTAAGAGTTTATTAGTTTTGAAAGAGTTAACTGATTTTGAAAGATTGATTCAAATTAAAAGTATTGGTTAATTTTGAAAGAATTGATTAAACTTGAAATACCTTGAGTGGAGTTGACTTAATTGTGAAATAATGTGACTAGATTTAAAATATTGATTAAACTTGGCATAATTGATTAAAAGCTTTGAAGTAGTCTACTAAACTTGAAATAATTTTACTAATTTTACTAAACTTGAAATAATTAAACTAAACTTGAAATAATTGATTAAATTCAAAATAATTGATTAAACTTTGAAATAATTAATTAAACTTGAAATCTGATTGAACTTGAAATAATTATTGAGTTTTGAACACATTAGTTTAATCTTTATTTTTTATTTAAAAAAAGTTAATTAAATCTGACTCTTGTTTTGACAAAGGACTTCACCAAATTGCTTTTTATAGAAATCTAGAATATTGAAGGGAATAAAATGAACATAAATGACAAGTAATGCTGGAAAAATTAATTAGATTTAAACCAACCTATAAAAGATAATATTATCATCCAAATACATACAAATATCTAATGGAAATAAAAGAATTTTAAGATTTTTCCTTAGCCCATTAAGATTTCTGCTGCCCTCTTTTTTGGGCTTGACCCATTTGTGCAATATTCACTTAATGTATGTCAGTGTATATTTGTCGATTTCTGACTTCTCTGAACATGGGCATTAGCTTTCATGCTAGGCTGACTCGAAGAAGAGGTTGGACCTTTGTGGTCCAATAAAATGCACAAGAGAGGATTGGGAAGCCCATTTAGGACTCCAAAACGGTTTCTGACTTCTCTGAACATGGGCATTAGCTTTCATGCTAGGCTGACTTGAAGAAGAGGTTGGACCTTTGTGGTCCAACAAAATGCACAAGAGAGGATGGGGAAGCCCATTTAGGACTCCAAAATGGTTGACATGCATAGAACAAATAAAATATGTAAGTAAAGGTCCAAAATTTCATTAGACATGGAGACATATACATATGCTACAGTTTAATATTCACAAAGTAGCAAATAATCAAATATTCACAAAGTAGAAAATAATCAGTGTTATACTTGAAGAATAATGCAAGGAGGCCTTTGAAAGCAAGAAAACAGCAAACTTGACGAGTGTATTCCTAGACTTTGAATGCTCCTTGTACACATGAATTTAAATAGAACCTTTGCAAGTTAAGATTTTATATCACCAAGATCCAACTATTCAAAGTATCAGAAAGTCATTCAGTAGACAAAATGAAAGATTCACTTAATCCAAACCACAAACATTCCAATTTTTCCTACACGTGCGTAGTTCGAAACAAACGACCACAACTTACTCCATTAAATCAAACTAAAGGAGACAGGGTCTATTCTTTAAAGGAAGATAACGTCATAATAACATTCAGTAAGAAAAGGCAGAACATTGTGTGCTTATACACGATGATAGCTTTAAGTAAAGCCAAATCATTATTGGGGATAAACTTTAAGAACTCCTTTTTGCTAACCAGTGAACAATATCAATCAACAGGCACTTAATAGGAAACTTACTTCTTGTTTTAACAATGTGAAAGTACCAAGTTCAATGGAATTGACGGCCAGATGTATGAATGCAAAACTAGAGCACTGGTTATCTTCTAATATAAGGAAGGAATATCAAGCCAGGTGTCTCATAACCAGAAATCAACAAAACACAAGGGGAACTAAATGGTCACAAACAGATATAAATTTAACTAAAACCATACGAGCAGCCAAGGTGGACTCAATTTCATGATATTGTAACCAAACGAGAACCCAAAATGTTTGAAACTTAAAAGTCCAAAGTGGAACCAAAGTAGCTATACACCTAAAAAATTGACAACCGAAAAGGTAGTTTTTGGATTTAGACATTCCCTATGCTCCTGGATTTTTAAGAGTAACAAACAAAGCGATTTCATTCAATCATAAAAGAGGGCAAGTAGTGAGCATCTGAACATTTGATAGCCATACACATCACTTATTAAATGCAAAGGAATCATTACTAAGGAAAATATAGCAAATCTCCAACCATTTGTGAGTAAAATTACAGGAACATACAACTTTTCCATTACTAAAAAAACGGGTTTCAAGTTCAAGAGACAGGACAGAAAATAAAACAGAATGCCTTCTTGTTTACAGTTGATCTTTAATGCGCAATGAATCATTATGACTGGTTTCAAGCAAGAAAACTAAGCTACTGGTTCATGTGTATGCAAGTAAACACTCTAGAGAAAGAAAACGCAGACAAACTTCAAGACTTATGTTTAGATCATTGTAACTAAAAGCATGAACCGTGAGGAGATGACCATTTAAGACACTACTTGACAGGAAAACTTGACGTCAATTAATCAACATAGAGCTGGGAGAGAGGGCCAGAAATCTTCACACAATACAGATCCTCATCATAATAACATCACGATGTCGATATAACAAAGCAGAAACGGAACATCACGATGTCGATATAACAAAGCAGAAACGACCATAACGACCAGCTAAACAAGCTATCTCAGAAAACAGTTGCATTTTAAGACATGAAACAAGCATCAGAAGCAAGGTGTACCATGCTGGAACTAGAATGTCGATGAACAAGTCAAGCTCAATCAATAAACCAGAAAAACCAACAGGAAACATGGATTATAACTGAAATGTAGCAAGGGTTGAACAGAATATGCAGATGAAAAATATCAAAGCTTTTGACCTTCAACGAAAATCAAAATTACAATAACTAACACTGATCATTTCGAAATTCCAACGTTCAAAATCACCTGATGGACACACTGTCGAAGCTTTCAAATGCATAGATAGAATTGTTTTAACCATGTATAGGATCTAACAACAATGAATGCGACAACAAGGTATTTCGGATGAACAAAACATTTCATTTTGAATTCGATCAAGGGCAAATTCATCTCATCACAAAACATAGAAGAATCCATCATGACTATCAAATAAATAAGAGACAAAGTAAATGAAGAAAGGTAAAGTTTTTACCTTTTTCGGGGCAGCGACCTGGGGATTGACGAGCTTGGTGATGCTTCTCCACCACCAACGACCAAGAATCTTCGATTTCAAAGGGGCTTAAAACTAAACGAGTTTATGAAAGATTGATTCGACGATCTCTGAACTATATCGAGCTTTGGGAGTTTAACAATGGCTATAAAAAAATTAAATAAGTTTTTGGGGATTTTTCCAAATCTGATCCGCCGCTGCTGCTCTCCGTTCCCTTGAACTGAAGAAGAACATCCCTATATATGGGAAGCAAAATCGGGTTTGAAATGGGGGGAAACTCAGAGGATAAAGGGAGAATCAAGGTCGGATTCGGCTATGGATTTGAAATTCAAAAATCAAATCCCAAATTTATTGCGAATCTTTGACTTTTGAGGGAGAAATGAGGACGCGTGGGCGAGATTGTTGACGAAATGTCACGCTGTGGTCGGATTGACCGTTGAGGTTTGTCGGGTTTGGGTCGATCGATGGGCGGATTCGACTAGTTTTCGCTTTGTTTCAGCGAAGAAGAAGAAAAAGAGAATGGAGATAACGTGCGAGGGAGACGTCGACTGGTCGGGGAGGTGAGGTGGATGGGTGAAGAAAGGGCGCACGACGACGAGGAAGGCCCGTCGTCTTCGGCGCCGCTGGATCGCAGGCTAGGGTTTTTGGCGGCTGTCGAGGAAGAAGAAAGAAAACATGGGTGGGAAAGGGATTTAGGGTTAATTTTCCACGCGCCCGCTTTTAAATTAGGCGCCGCTGGATCGCAGGCTAGGGTTTCTGGCGGCTGTCGAGGAAGAAGAAAGGAAACATGGGTGGGAAAGGGATTTAGGGTTGCTTAGGGACCACGCGCCCGCTTTTAATTTTTTTTTATTTAATAAATAGGTAAAATTTTTGAAATTGTTAAAATTAAAATATATCGGGTATTTTGTAATGCGGAGGGTAAAAATTCGGTGTCAACAAACTGTTATAATAAAATAACTCACATAAGGATAAATACCTAAATTGTCCTCTTTGACAGACCAATATTTTGTGGATGAAAGGTTGTACGGTAAGTAATTTGAGTGTCCATCGCCTCATTCAACTTACCTAAAAACTTAAAGATAAATGGAGTTTCATTATCTTAAATGATAAAAAGAGGCACCTTGTACAACCTTACTATATCCTTGACATCAATATTAGCAAACTATTGAAAGTTGTAATTCACTTTGACTGGAATAAAATAGGATGATTTAATCAACGTATTAATAAAAACTCAAATTAATTCATATTTTTCCTAAGTCTTAGGAAAATCCACCACAAAATTTATGACTATCCTTTTCCATTTTCACAATAATAGGAATTCTCTGGAGCAAACTTGTAAGCTTTTGATTCTCATACTTCACCTGTTGACAATTTTGTCACTTAGCCATAAATTTTGTTTGCTATGTATCATCCAGGTCATCAATAAAGTAGTCTCAAATCCTGGTACATCTTAATCATACCCAAATAAATAAAATAGTGTGGACAATGAAACTCAGGTAACATTTTCTGAATCAACTCACCAACCCAAGGAAAACAAATTCTCCCTCTAAAGTTAAGCACCTCGCTCATGTTGAATGCAATGTAATGGGCTTCCATAGACACTATCTTGATTCTAATCTTGTTCAATTGTTCATCTTCAAACTGTCTATTCTTGATTTTCTCAATAAATGTGATTTTGACCTTAATACTGGCCAACAACCCATCTTTCTCTAAAATAGGTAACTACATGAACTTATATTTCAAGGCCTAAATTTCTCTAGCTAAGGGTTGCTTGGATACCCCTAAGCATGCTAAATTGCCCAAGCTCATTACATTTCAGCTCAATGAGTGTGGCACCATATTAACATTACCCAAATGGTATTAAATGGTCACATCATAGTCCTTGAGCTATTTTATCCATCACCTCTACCTCAAGTTTAGATTCTTTTTAGCGAACACGTGTTGCAAACTGCGATGATCTATGAATACCTCACACTTGACACCATAGAGATAGTATTGCTAGTTTTTAGAGCAAACACTACAGCTTTCAATTCCAAATCATATGCTGGGTAGTTCCTCTTATGAATCTTCAACTGTCTTGAAGCATGGATTGTAACATTCTATCCCTCTCCCTGGATTACCATTTTCTAAGCATCCACGACCTCCTTGATTACCTATTTTCCTACTTTGTAAGCATCCATGACCTCCTTGATTACCTATTATCTAGTCAAGTGCTGACTTTAGGCAACAGTCTATCTATGAGCATATTCCCTCTTGAAATGTCCCTGCTAATCATAATTAAACCTCCTGTGGCAAAGTGATGGCCTGCTGACTGATGTATAAGAAGCTCTGTGCCCACCGCGAGTCAGATGTTACTACAACAACCCTAAATAACCACCTACAGATATAGGAGTAACTGACCGAATCAGATGAGCTAAATATACTACTTACTAGAACCCTTTAATATGAATTCTGTAGTTATCCACAATCTTGGACTTCGTAGACAATGTTTTGGCCTAGCCAGGTGTTGAATTTCTCCACTTTCTTCACAAAGTCAATCACTACATTGAAGCTCATACCTGTAGAGGTCATATGCACAAACAATACTTGCAATTCAGAATTCAAATCATTGACAAACAATTGAATCATCTCTTCTTCAATGTTTACTAGCTATACAACATAATCAGACAACACGTGAAACTTATCTCATAAGAGGCTACCTAAAAGTCATAAAAATTAGGTAGAAGGAAGTTGAGGAGATGTGTTGTTTAACTAGAGAATGTAAATAGATGGAGGAAAGATAAACAATTTTCAAATACATAGAGGGATGCCACATCAATTTTTTTTTCATCTAGCTTTATATGTATATTCATCCATCCATACATATATACTAGTTACAATAGCTTGTGTTATGCACGGACCAAATAATATTAATTTTGATAGCAATCAATTGTACTTTTTATAATATGTGAAATAATATTTATGTTTGAATGTACTATTATTTTAGAATTAAGTTAGAGAACAAGACATAATTAGTTATTTTTCAAATATGAAACATAAGTTTAAATTTTGACAGTCAAATACTGATTTTCAAATAAGTAACTTTATTCTTAAAAAAAATATGAATTGTATTTTTATAGCAAAATGGATAGCTTAGAAGTGAAAAGAAATGAACAACCACACAAATAATTTTTTGCCTTTTCAAATTAAAAATAATACAAAGCTGTTATTATAAAATTTCTTTTGTCCTTTGAGTATTTGGTAATCTTATCATTGAAAAATAGTAGAAAGTTGTTAAATACTCTCTCCATTCACTTTTCTTTATCCTCTATATAAAAAATATTTTGTTCTGTTATTTTTCACTTGTTGCTTATCAAGATACATTTTGTTCATGTCTTATCCAGTGACATTAATCACTTATTCATTAAATTATTTTTCAAAACTTAACACTATATATCAATTAATATGAAAATTATGATAAAATATTTATGTTAATCATTAGAGATATGTAAAATTTAAAGTGGACAAATCCAAATAAATGGAATAAATACGAATGATGAATGAAGCTTATAAAATAAATGAGAAAAACACAATAGAAGAATAAACAAACTATTCATATTAATGACATATTGCCTGCTTATTCCTATTTCTTATCTATTATATACTAAGGGGTCGTTTGGTAGCGTGCATTGAGGAAAATAATGCATGAATTAGTAATACCTTGTTTAGTACACTTTTTCATATTATGTATAATTAATGCAAATATTAGTTATACACTTTCTTGTGTATATTAAGGTGTCCATTATTAATACCATGGATTTGTAGGTATTAGTAATGCTAGTGTTTGAATGCATGCATTAGCATGATTAAAGACCACATTAGCTCTCAAAATCTTTATTACATCTTTTTCATCATAATTGTGAATGGTATCTTTGTAAATAATTTTTTTATGCAATGATTACTATTTTTAATACATCAAACTAAATAATGCATACTACCTCCGATCTTTTTTTGTAATTACTCGGATATCGTACGACGTCATTGGACCTCGAGAAATCTCATTTCGAGCAAAGATTTGGACCAAGTATGTCTCAAGAGAGACCACACGGCCAGTGTGGGGTCACACGAGCCGTATGGCCTCAAGTGAGACCACACTTGGCCTCAAATCTTGCATGATGGCCTTGGAGTGGTGTTGCAAGCTAAGGCACACTTCAGTAGCACCCCACATGAGCCATGTGACACTTCATAGGTCGTGTGGAGGAGCCATGGGGTGGCCTAGGCTTTAAAATCCCATCATTGGGGCTAAGGGAGGCCACACAACCAGTCACACGGGTCGTGTGGTGTGAGACGGCCCGTTTGGCCTTCTGTGAAGCTTCTGGAGTAAAAATATTCTAAGTATGGGGTCATTGTCTCATAACTTTTTCGTGAGATTTTCCTAAGGATAGGGAGACGGGAACACCACACGGACCGTGTGGCTTCACATGGCTCGTGAAGGGTGTCCATTTGGTGGTTCATGCGAAAACACTTTAAGTGTTGGTTCAAGATCAAAATTTCCAAATTATATTTCTAAGTGTCATTTCACGGGCTCTCCACACGGACCATGGAGTGCCACATGGGCCGTTTTCCCTCGAGTCAAATGACTTCCGATAATTTTTCCTCCGATTCATTGATGATATTTTCATAAATTTCGTTATTTTTATTGGTCTTTTGAGAACTCCTATGCTATTCTATGATCATCTAAAGACCTAAAACCTATTTTAAACATTCAAACTCATCTCTCATAATTTTGAACTCTCTTAAACAACTCTCAAAAAGAACTCTTAGAGATTTTAACTTGGGAACTAAGGAACTTAACTTTTCTTCAAAATTCTTTGAGGTTTCTTCATCTTAGTGAAAGTATGTGGGTTTGATCCTTGATTACCTTCCAATCAAGGAGATCTAAACTATTTTCAAGCAATTTTACGAATTTCTAGTTTACTTAAAATCGGGGTTTTGAATATTATGATTTCTAAAATTCTATTGATGCATGAGTAGTATTTATTTGATGATTTTAAGGTGATTTAAACCATTATATGAGGATTTACTTTGGGTTTATATTTATACGTGGGTAGTATTTATTTGATGATTTTATGATGATTTAAACCATTATATGAGGATTTACTTTGGGTTTATGGAATTATAAGTATGTATGTCCCCTTTAAGGCTTGTATATGCATGAGTGATTATATTATGATTTTAAATGTGGATTTAATTATGTTTTCACTTGAATTTCATATTATATTATTGATTTTAGATTGAATCTTAATTACCCATGACATTCTCTCATTATTCATGGCATATGCATTCATGTACATGGTTTATTATGGAAACAATAAAGTGAGTTAAGCCCAATTTTGTTATATGATGTGATTTTGATAAAATATTTATTATGACAAGATGTGATCACATATATGTCTATTGATTATGGCTCTTGGAGTATTTTGGGTGCTTGCACCATTTTGTATATGAATCGGCTATTCCTATGCATAAACA
This sequence comes from Solanum virginianum, assembly GCA_000787875.1. NCBI lineage: Eukaryota > Viridiplantae > Streptophyta > Magnoliopsida > Solanales > Solanaceae > Solanum > Solanum virginianum. The sequence goes on along the minus strand of DF360138.1, from coordinate 30,058 downwards.
TTATGACTATGAAAGTATGGTTTGACATTTGAGCCTAAGTATGAATTATCATGAAAGATGATTGAAACATTTTGGTAAGACTTGTGTCTCTTGAAAAGATGTATAATTTCATACATTATAAGCATTCTTGTGGGATGACGACTTAGCACTGATGGAAGGAGGGTTCTCTCTCTTTCCTCAAACTATGTACCTAGTATAGGTTTCCTTTTTGAAATGGGAGACCCATAAGGAAAGATGCCTCCGAAATGGGGTTGCCCGTAAGGAGAAGAAATGATTTGGTATGATATGATATGTTTTGATATGAAATTCTATCTGAAATGGGAGAACCATATAGAAGGTTGATTCATACGAAATGGGAGGCCCATAAGATGAAGCATGGTTTACCTTTGGCAAGTAAATCACCTCTTTACCGATGAGGGGTAATCATCAAGATTCTAAATAATAGCTCACTTGGTCTTACTTATGTCTATTGAGGTCACATCCCCACTGTGTATATGAGTATCATTTGTATCTCATACATCATTCGTTTCATGACATCTTGCTATACTACACTTCTTATTATATATCTCCTTCTATAATATGTGCCCTTGTCATCTAACATTGATATGCAGATTTTGGTAAGTTCATGCATTGCATCCCGCATACTTAGTACATTCAAACGTACTAACACATACTTTTACCTTCATGATTTCACCATGTAGAGACCCAGGACTTTGATCATCCACCGTTTGACGCTTAGGTTGAATTCCAAGTTTATTTGTAGTGGTGAGTCCTATCTTCCAAGGACGATCCACCATTTATTTACCTTTTTTTACTTTTCGTTTCTTTATGTATTGAGGGTAAGCCCGGGGAGTATCTTGGCACCCGATCCTTCTATGTAGAGGCACTGTTAGACACCTTGTAAACCTCCTTACGACTTATGTTGTATGCTATAATTTAAGTTTATGTTATGGGCTAGTTATCTTGGTTGTCATTATGTGAGTTGGCTATGTGATTGATGGCTTGTTATATATTGTGATGGAAATATCCTGAGTTCGGGATTGCCCCCATAGAGTAAAACCTACTTTCTCGTCTCATAGAACTATATGTTTATTTTGTGTATGCTTTCAAATCGATGATGCAAGTTTTGGTATCTCAGGCTTGTTTGGGAACTCTCGGGTTCCCATTCGCCATGTCATTTCTAGGCCTTAGGTCCGGATCGTGACAAAGATGGTTCCAGAACCCTAGGTTTGTAAATAATCCTCGTTTTTCAATGTATCGCATCCAGTAGAGTCCTATTTATGGGTGTGAAGTGTGTTATGCCTATAAGTGGGGGCTATGATGATATTTTAGGAATTGTCTCACTTCTTCAAGTCTTATATCATGCTGTGAATAGTTAGATTAGCTCTTGATCTTGATAGTATCTTTCTCTATTTCAGAAGATGCCTCGTTGTAGACCTGCTAGACCAGCCCCGGCTAATGAGGGTCAAGCACCTCAAGGGCCTATGGATGAGCCTATCTCTAATGGTGAATTTCATATAACCTTTTCTATGCTTGCCCAAGTGGTGATTACTCAGACTAGGCAGACCAATCTTTTCTATGCTTGTATAAGGTTGTTGATTGTCCCAAAAATCCTCCGACGGGTTAAGCCCGAGTGCTTCAAGGTGAACAAGAGCCAAGAGTTCCTCAAGGTGTTGCTCTAAGGAACAACACGTTCTATGCTTTTCATGCCTGTTGGGAGGTTGAGGAGGCTCCGGATGTTGTGACTGGTACGTTAAAAGTCTTTGATTTTGATGTTTATGCTTTGCTTGATTCGGGTGCAAACTTGTCTTTTGTGACTCCTCTGTTGGCTATTAAGTTTGGTTTGAGTTCGAAAATTTTGAGGGATCCTTACTCGGTTTATACTCCTGTGGGTGAATCTTTTATTGCACATAGGGTCTATCGTGGTTGTCCTATTTCTGTGTTGCATAAGGTTTTCCTGTGTGATCTTGTGGAACTTGACATGTATGATTTTGATGTGATTCTTGGGATGGATTGGTTGTATGCATCATATGCCTCTATAGATTGTAGAACCTGGAAGGTCGAGTTCCATTCTCCGGGTGAGCTCGTTCTTGAATGGAAGGGTAGTGACTCTGCTATTAAGGTTTGGTTTATTTCCTACCTTAAGGGTCGGAAGATGATCTCTAAGGGGTGTATATATCACATTGTGAGGGTTAAAGATGTGGAGTCTGAATTTCCTACTCTTGAGTCCGTTTCGGTGGTGAATGAGTTTCTGGATGTGTTTCCCGAGGACTTGCTTGGTATTTCTCCGAAAAGGGAAGTAGACTTTGGCATAGATCTTGTTCCGGATACTCAACCTATCTTTATAAATTAATTCCACTAGCATGGTATGGCGACATAGCTATAGTTGAAGGAATTGAAGGATTAGTTGAAAGATTTGTTGGAGAAGGGTTTTATCAGGCCAAGTATATCTCCATCGGGTGCTCCGGTATTATTTGTAAGGAAGAAAGATGGGTCTCTTCGGATATGTATCGATTATAGGCAATTTAATAAGGTGACGATTAAAAATAAGTATCCATTGCCTAGGATCGATGACTTGGTCGACCAACTTCAAGGGGCTACTCACTTTTCGAAGATTGATCTCCGTTCCGGGTATCATCAGTTAAAGGTTAGAGAATGTGACATTCCCAAGATGGTCTTTCGAACAAGATATGGACAATTTGAGTTCGTGGTAATGTCGTTTGGCCTAACTAATGCTCCGCCCGTATTCATGGATCTTATGAATCGGGTGTTCAAGTCATTCCTTGATAGTTCTGTGGTTGTTTTAATTGATGATATTCTTATCTATTCCCGAAGTGAACGGGAGCATATGGATCATTTGAGGTCGGTTTTGCAAACCTTGAGAGAGAAGAAGTTGTATGTGTCCTTTACAATTTTGTGGTTGTCTTTGTTAATGATATTCTTATTATTCCCAGAGCAAGCGAGAGCATATGAACCATTTGAGGTTAGTTTTGCAAACCTTTAAAGAGAAGAAGTTATTTTGCCAAATTTAGCAAATGTGAGTTTTGGTTGGGTGAAGTTGCTTTTCTGGGTCATGTGGTATCCGGTGATGGTATTAAGGTGGATCGGAAGAAGATCGAGGCGGTAAAGAATTGGCCTAGACCGTTGACTTCTTCAGACATTCAAAGTTTTCTTGGGTTAGCGGGTTATTATAGAAGGTTCGTTGAGGGATTCTCGTCTATTGCTTCTCCATTGACTAAATTGACTCAAAAGAAGGCTAAGTTTGTATGGTCAGATGAGTGCGAGAAGAGTTTTCAAACTTTGAAGAATCGACTTACATCGGCTCCGGTTTTGACTCTACCTAATGGTTTGGATGGATTCGTGGTATATTGTGATGCCTCTCGAATTGGGTTGGGTTGGGTTGGGTTGGTTGTGTACTTATGCAACATGGTAAGGTGATAACCTATGCATCAAGGCAATTGAAGGTACATGAGATTAACTACCCAAGATCTTGAGTTAGCGGCAGTGATCTTTGCTTTGAAAATTTGGAGACACTATTTGTACAGGGTGCATGTTGATGTTTTCACCGATCATAAGAGCTTGCAATATGTGTTTACTCAAAGAGACCTTAACTTAAGACAACGGAGATGGTTGGAACTCCTAAAGGATTACAACATAAGTGTTTTGGGCAAGAAAAATGTGGTAGCCAATGCTCTTAGTAGGCTTTCTATAGGAAGCATGGCTCATGTTGAGGAGGAGAAGAGGGAGTTGGTAAGAGATGTTTATCGTTTAGCTAGATTGGGTGTTAAGAGTGGTCGATTCCAATAATGATGGTATACATGTTCTAAATGGGGTCGAATCCTTGGTGGTTGTTGGTGTGAAGGCTAAGCAAGATCTAGACCCATCCTTGGTTGAATTAAAGAGATTGGTTGCCGAAAAGAATATTGAGTTTTTCTCCCAAGGGGAAGATGGTGTACTTCGGTATCAAGATCGGTTATGTGTTCCGGATGTAAATTATCTTAGAAAGGTGATCATGAGTGAAGCCCATAGTTCTCATTATTCTATTCACTCGGGGTCCACAAAAATGTATCGAAATTTGAAGTAGGTGTATTGGTGGCATGGAATGAGCCAAGTTTGTATCCAAATGCCCAAATTGTCAACAAGTGAAGGTGGAACATCAAAGACCCGGTGGGTTGGCTCAAGACATTGAGATTCCTACTTGGAAGTGGAAAAACATAAATATGGATTTTGTGGTTGGGTTGCCTCGGACTCGAAAACAATTTGACTCCATTTGGGTTATCGTCGATTGGATGACTAAATCGGCTCATTTCCTACAGGTTAAGACTACTTTTGGTGCTGAGGATTATGCAAAATTGTACATTCGGGAACTGGTAAGGTTGTATGGTGTGCCTAGATCTATCATATCGTATCGGGGTACCCAATTTACTTCTCACTTTTGGAGGTCATTTCAAAGGGAACTCGGTACTAAGGTCAAGTTGAGTACCGCCTTTCATCCCCAAATCGATGGGAAAGTCGAGAGGATGATTCAAATTTGGAGGATATATTGAGGGCTTGTGTGTTGGAGTTCAAAGGTAATTGGGATGACCGTCTCCCACTTATCAAGTTTGCTTATAATAATAGCTTCCATGCTAGCATTGGTATGGCCCTGTTTGAAGCCTTGTATGGTAGGAGGTGTAGGTCTCTAGTGTGGTGGTTTGAATTGGGAGAGGTGGCTTTCATTGGCTCGGGCTTGGTGATGGAGGCTATGGAGAAGGTGAATTTGATTAGAGAAAGGTTGAAAATGGCTCAAAGTCGCCAAAAGTCCTATTCAGCTGCTAGGATGAGGGAACTTGAGTTCCAAGTTGGAGATTAAGTGTTTGTGAAGGTCTCACCTATGAAGGGAGTGATGCATTTTGGCAAAAAGGAAAAGTTAAGCCCCCGATATGTAGGCCCTTATGAAATTATGGAGCGAATTGGGAATGTGGTGTATAAGGTAGAGTTACCCCCGAATTTGAGTTCTATTCACCTGGTCTTCCAGGTGTCCATGTTGACAAAGATGGTTAGTGATCCTAGCACTATTGTGCCTTTGGAGGGTATTGAGGTTGAGGAAAACTTGTCTTATGAGGAAGTCCCGGTAGAAATCTTGGATAGACAAGTAAAACGGCTTTGTAACAAGGATGTGGCTTCAGTGAAAGTGCTTTGGAGGAACCAACATGTGGAGAATGCCACATGGGAGGCGGAAATGGACATGATGAAGCGGTACCCCTATCTTTTCCAATCTACTCAAGCTTAAGGTATTAGGTTCTTCCTTTCTTCTTGGTCCCAATTGTTTCTTTCTTGAGTCTCATGGTATTACATGCTTACATGTGCATTGAAATTGTTTTATGATGTTTTGAATGATTTTATTCCGCTTTGACATGAGGTTTGATGACTTGGTAATTTTCAAATAATGAACTATGCATTGTATCTTGTGTTTGGGAGTTTCATGTCCTAATTCAAGCCTTTCAAGCCTTATTCTTGCACATTCGGGGATGAATGTTCCCAAGGGGAAGTTGATGTAATGACTCGGATTTCGTACGTCACCATTGGATCTTGAGAAATCTCATTTCGGGCAAAGATTTGGACCAAGTGTGTCTCAAGAGAGACCACACATCCAGTGTGGGGTCACATGAGTCGTGTGGCCTCAAGTGAGACCACACTTGGCCTCAAATCTTGCAGGTTGGCCTTGGGGTGGAGTTGCAAGCTAAGACATACCTCACTAGCACCCCACATGGGCCGTGCGGAGGAGCCGTGGAGTGGCCTAGGCTTGAAGCCCCCATCTTTGGAGCTAAGGGAGGCCACACGACCAACCACACGAT